>CM046839.1:12230909-12343409 GCA_025618425.1 Heliocidaris tuberculata
TGTGCAGATAAAGGTCATTTGTACCGAGTACAATTGACCTTTATACGCTGTCATTTTACGCACTACGATGCGCGCACCAGTATGAGCTTCTTAAACATAGTAGCGCGTCCACAAAAAACAAATGCGCGTGCGCGTACGAAGTGCAGTGGGGTCCATTTGTACCTAAACCATGAAGTAATTACAAACTGGCTTATTGGAGATACAAGGCTGTTTTAAAGTATTTTGTTTCATCAGTAACCTATCACCAATCTAAATGGAAGTTAATCATCTTTTTCATTAGCATGTAGTAAAGATTAGGATCAATAGCCATATGGCGGCTATTTCTTTTTTTATGACCGGGGGGGGGGGGGGGGATGTGGGGTAGAAGGACGTGTAAAGGCCGAGTGGGAAGGGGGAGGAACGTCGGAAGCTGGGAAGGGGCTGTGAGGCAAACCGCTAGTGTAAGAATATTTTGCATTTTGCTGCATAAAAGCTTTCCATTCTAGCGACACTTTTCGGTGAATATTAGCTATTAGAAAACGCAGCTGGTTGGTGAGAAAATGTTGCATTTTCTTACTTAGGAATTTTATTTATCAAACGCATTTGATAGCCCATGCAAAGAATGAGTTTATTGAGTTAGACAGAGTTAAATGATTATTTAGAATTTCGAGTGGGGAATAGGGACGACCCCTTTGAACTTTTCCAAGGAGAGGCTTCCTGTCCACTGGCGTAAATACCGGGAGGATGGGGGTATATATATATATATATATATATATATATATACACACACACCCCCCCCCCCCCACTATTCGGGGAGGGGGATGGCCTGTACAAATATCCCCCTACTTTTCAAGGAAGAAATAATTTCTATATCAATCAGTTATTGATAAAATTGATAAAATTGATATAAAAGACTGTTACAGTAGTGAGAATTCCTCCCTAAAATGCAATTAAAATGCTAAAGATATGAATTGAATGTCCCGATATTTCCGATTTTATATATCAAAATCTCTCATCTATGTCCATTTTTAACATGTTTTTTTTTTTTTTAACATTGTTACCAATGGGTATTACATCCCCGCCTCTTTATTGCACAGTTAATGCAAAATGTAGGCAAAATAAAACATGGTATTATAAACAGAATGTAGAATACAAGCTGAGATATTTTCACGTCATGCTAAGGACACAAGGAGACTTCTCGGGACTGTACAGCATTCTCCAAAATGACAGTCTATCTAATTCTTTTACAAGTTCATGATTCTTGTTTCATGCAGGATTCAGAATGACGCATCAACTCTTTAGAGAAATTTTAGGATGATTTCAAATCAGGCGCTGTGGGGGTGGGGGGGGGGGTATGTCCCCAGTATTTCAGGAATTTAGGTATCCTAGAAGTTCCCCCTTTTACATAAGAAAGTGTTCCTTTTACTTCAGATAAGTGCCCCCTTTCCTTCATATTCCTGCCAGTTCCACATTAGAATTTGATTTTATTACCTTTGATAATTGCCAGAGGCCTATTAAAATCTGAGAGATGCCAACTGTCCCTTTTCCTTTGTAAGAAGTGCCCCTTCCCCATCTATAAGTATCGTTTATATCATACCCTTTTCCAATCTTGTAATTGCCCCTATTCTTTCTGATAAGTGCTCCCTTTATTATATTTCTAAAAACGAGCCTCTTCCCTTTTTACCGCTCAAACATGTCAAAACCCCTAATAAAATCTTTCCTTTGACAATTCCCTTTTGAATCATTTGCATCAAATGTACCTATTAATCCACTTGAATAACTGCCTTTTTTCCATTCTCACTTTTCAGATACAAGAATTACCCCCTTCCCATCTGATAAGTGCATCTTCACCTGTGGCAATGGCCTCTATTCAAATTTGAGAGGTGCCCATTTTAATTTGACAGGCACCCCTTCCGCCTTCTGCTAAATGAACTTGTCATCTCTAATGAGTACCCCTTTACACCTTTGATAAGTTCCCCTTAATTCATTTTGACTAGGGATCCTTTTCTTTCTAAGAAGTACACTTATTCCTTTTAAGAGCCCTTCTTCCTTGATAAAAAACGCCCCTTTTCCATTCTCATAAGTACCTTTTTCACCTCTGGTGAAGTTCCAATATTCATGTGCGACAAATACCACATGTTTCATCCTCTGATAATTGCTCTTTTTAATATCACACATTCCAGCTCCTTTTCTTTTCTGATATGCCATTTTCGTTCTTGATAAGGGCCTCTTTTTTCTTCCTCCATAATATGTGCCCCTAATTTATAGCGATTTAGAGCAATTTTATATTTAAAAACATAGTTATGTTAAATTTCGTCAAGGCTCGCTCGCTACGCTCGCTCACATTTATATTTTATATAGTTATGTTACTTATTAGAGGTCTTTTCAGTCTCTCATGCCGAGACTGTGTTTAAAAACCTTTCAGAACTGGTTTTTCCTCTTTATAAGATGTTATTGATCACCATGCAGCCTGATATATCTTAAAAACTGCTCGGTCGCTTCGCTCGCTTGCACATTGATATGTAGGTCATCAAACCCAACTTCAAACTTTGATGCTTAAGTAATTATATCAGAGCATGTAAGAGAGAAACATAATTGAAATCCCTGTAAATGTAATCACAATGTAGGGTATATATGCCAATGTTTCGAGATGGTATATTTTCCCCGTTGTAGGTGCCCTTTTTATCCAGAAATAGCCCTTGATTATCAGTGCCCCCAAACTTTGGAAATTTCTGCTCAATATTGCGATCATACCCAGTGGCGGATCCAGGATTTTTTGAGGGAGGGGGCTCAACATTCACAAAATTTTCTGAAAAGAAAAAAAGAAAAGAAAAAAAAATGGTCCTCAGCATTTTGGGGGCCCCTTCTTAACTCAAAAAATCTCTGGCAAGCAAAAAAAAAAAAAAAAAAAAAAAAAAAAAAAAAAAAAAAAAAAGGTCCTCAGCATTTTTGAGCCCCTTTTTGGTCCCAGGGGAGGGGGCCGGGGACCCGGATCCGCCACTGATCATACCCCCTCTCCCTGAACCGGATTTACGCCGGTGTTCCTGTCCCTTTTGAACATGAACATACAACACAGATAAATTACACGTGATATACGGGCACACAGCAACATTTTTATTATCAGATCAATAAAGACAAAGAGATAGTTATAATGTATGGTATATTGACTATAATGGGTACATTATTGCCTTGAATCATTGAATGCAATGTGTTTGGATGTATCTGATTGCCGAATGCAACGCAATAATATACAACATATATTCTATTTCACATCAACACTTTAAATGAGCACACAAAACAGAATCTTAGCATGCATTTACACAGCACAACGCCACGTTTATCAGAGTTGAATGTAGTAAAAACGAATGTCTAAAATAATGACATGGTCATGGAAGGGGGAGGGTTGATTTTTTAGAAACTCTTCGAACAAAAGAAGAAAAATCCTTTAAATGTCTAGAAAATTAATCAGTGTCAAAAAGATAAACTGAAGTCGATTTTTCCATTCTCTTCATACTGTGGTACGAATATCTCTCAAATCAAATATATCATAACTAGTAATCCCCCCAATCCACATCATTGTTGGCATATTATTTCCTACATGTCCAGCATTTTGCGGAATAATTTTAACATGTTTTTTTAATCAATAGTGCCTTCCTTTCGTAAAAGTACCATTTATTGGAAAGTAGAAACTGCATCTTATGAACTGGCAAAAAAGGTTGGACTAAATTGACCGAAAAATGTTGTTACGTCACTATATAGTATACAGTTGCGACCAAAATGGACGAATTTTGGTAAAGATGGCCTATATCTCTTGCCAGGTATGGTAATGAGAAGTAATAATATGCTTGTTGTGCGTCTTCAATGAGTGAACAAAAATCACTTTCCAAACATATCCACTTCAATAAAACCCAACTTTAATAGTCAGTTATTCCGGAAAAAGGATTAATTCTTAATCAACATATCTGTAGAAAAGCATTATACATGTAATATGTACAATAAAGAAAGATCTTTGGTATTATATACATAAGATTAAAAAAGTCACTTGTGTATAAATTAAACATTTTCGTTTATTAAAATAGAATTTTAAGGATGGAATGTGCAGTTTGTATTTATTACCAACCAACAGCAACAAAAATAAACAAAATCTATTTGCATATGAAAATGAGATAAAGCTTTAGTTGATTTAGTTCTACGAGTTGATTAAAGACACCTATTCACATTTATCACGAACTTCATATAAAATTTCACGACACGGTAAATATGTAAAAAACAATTCTTTTGATTATCTTATAGTTCGAGCTTAGGATTCAAACACAGAAAAATCCTGAATATACCAAGAGCTCAAATTAGTATTTACAAGATTGAATAGGAACGAAAATGTAAAGAAAAATATAACAGCGATAAAATATACTATAAATCACTTTCTAAACTTTTCTATCACCACACTTCTCAATGTAAAATCGTACATAAAACATCTCATGACTCGTATTTCAATTTAATACCTGCATGGGAACAAAAATCAGCTCATCTTGATTTTCTTTTTTTCTTAAATCAAAGTAAAACTATAATGAGACAATAATATTTTCACAATGATGAACATTATTAGTTTTCATGGGTGGACGGAACTTGAGAACATTTTATCGTGTTTCTTTTTAAAAGAAACACATATGACCTCTTATTATATAAGTAAATTATCACCGATTTCCCCCAAATATTGCAGGCCATAAGACTGGATCATAACTGTAAATCGTTTAGTAAATGTTGCAATAATTTACATTCATGATGTTATTGCGTTTGACACTTCACAGTGTTCAACTCACTTTATGGTTACAGCTGCGATGAAACGTTGGCCTATGCTGTCGCCTGTTTATGCAGTCATTCACCATTTCATCAATGTCTTTACATGTGCTTGAATCATGCAGAAAGTTTCGTTTTAATAAAGTTTTAAAAGGTTTTTAAGACGTTTCTTTGCATTTCATATAAAAAGAACATATTTAGGAACATCAGGTGAAACTTTGTGATAATTGTTTATTCATAAATTTATCCAAACTTGTATAGTTCTTAGTATCATTGGTGACTATAACACTTTTACACTGATTTTGAGCCGATTTAAATCAAATATTACCAGTAGGTCTAACATTAAAATGCACATGTAAACCCAAAACGGAAATTTTTAAAAAAGAATATGTGCCTTTTCCTATCAAACAAAAATTGTGGCACTTATATTGCGATCAGTAATATAATAAAGGCCTCTATATGAAAGAAATGTTTCTCAAAATGGGGGATGGGACGGATTCTGAGGAACAAGGATGGTTTGAGGACTTATTCAACTGGTGTCATAGCGCGATCTACAGGAGTCTTGGTCCTATCCTCCTGACTATTCCGTATGATAGTATCAATGTTGGGTCCGTCAGGAGGTGGTGAGGGGGACCCAGGCAGATCCGCAGGGTCCATGACAGGTTCGTGGGAGACAGGTGCAGGGGCTGGAGCCGCGGCGTCGGCTACCTGGACAGTCCGGGTTGTATTGAGCTGAGCGTTTGATGGCGCATGAGTTGGGGTGCTGTATGCCTGTATTGCACAGATAGAGATGAAAAGGAGGTAGATCGGATCGATGCATGCGTTAATAAAAATATTCATAAAAGATAACGTAAACATAAAAGAAAGTGGAATGAAATATAATGAACTAATCGATGATTTCAGGGAAAATATCAAAATATCTACGGTTGCTTACAGTAGAACACGTGTTCTGGTATTTACCTTTGTTATAAATAGACCGAAATGTTTTATCAATTCATTCCTATATCAAAACATAGTTTGATAAGACAACATAATCATAACAAATCAGTACTGTAAACGATAAAACTAAGTTTTCTTGATATCTTTTCGGCTTACTATAACGACTATAAAGTACAATACCACAAGATTACACAAGATTCATTAACAACATTTTACCCTCTATAGATGAAAGGATTATGAAATATAATTGACGCATTTGCCTATATACCTGGTTCGCTGATTCAACAGGAGCGAGTCCGCCACCATTGCTTGTCCCGTTCCCGGCACCGTTGCCGTTGGTGTTCTCGACGTCAGCATTAGCGACCTTCGATGATTTCTTCGACATCATGACGACAGCGATGGCGATGACGATGATGAGGATCAAGACAACAGGCACGACCACGGCTATGACAATGATGACGGAGGTGCTTAGGCCACTACTGCCACTTTCACCTATTTTGAATATTGAAAGTATTAAAGTAATATTATTTAGGACATTTATAGTTGTTGAACTAGTTCCTCAAGATGGTTTAAATCAATAAGAATTAGTTTTATGATACATCCAAATGGTATTTACCTGCGACCGTTTCGATGTCTCTTGTCCAGACACCTTCCTCAGATATGTCCTAGTGAACACGCTGTCCTATAGTAAGCACGCTGAAGAAGGTGTCTGGACCATAGACATCAAAACTGTCGCAGGTAAATACCTTTTGGATGTGTCACGGAATTAATTTTTAATGATTTAGACAGGGTTCCCACAGAAATTTGAGAACCAAACTCCATGACTTTCCATGACCCATTTTTTGCCTTTTTCCATGACCAGATAAGTACCATTTTGATATAGGTTGCGGCATCCAAGCGGCGTACGAATACCAAGTAGTTATATATATTATTTCATGTTTGTGATACAAGGCTGTCATAGCCACACACGGCCCAAACCCACGATCAATTTTCATGACTTTCCATGACTTTGGATTAAAAAAAAAAAATTTTCCATAACTTTCCATGACTTTCCAGAATAATGATTTTCCATGACTTTCCGGATTTTTCCAGGACCGTGGACACCCTGTTTGGAACTATATTTATATTGATGCAATGGACAGTTTCGGTGAAGCATATTCGTCACTCGAATCTTATAAGTTTACCATTGTTTCATGAATTGCAGTTAAACGCAAGTTAGCGGTCATAATAATCCTTGAATCCAAATTTATCACTAATGAAAGCAGACTAAGACAAAAATTAATTAAAAAACTAAGACAAAAATACATTTGGATAAAGAGGATTAATCACTTGGCTTGAGAAAGTCCACAGGAGTGGACGAAAGCCTGCTAACAAAATTTAAGGTTGGTAGAAGCTTAAACTACAATTGTATAAAAATTATTCTCTTTAATCAAACGAACTATATCACCTGTTTTGTAATAACATGAACAATATCTGGTGAATATGAGATCATGACACGAAATCAACTACTAATATAGTAAAATATTTTAACCTTCAAAATAATGTTCTCTTAGTGCGTCTTTGATCAACAAACATTTTCTTCGATTACAAAATCAAAAGTTGCACTTACTGACTTCCGTTGTTGCAGTCGTCTCTATTGAATCTGGAAAAGTGATATCATATCATAATTAATCAAAGATGTTTCACTCACCCTACCATTTGACATTGAAAGGCGATAAAATGTTCGGGAAAATATCGTAACATTCTATATTTTTCAAAACGCATCGTTGTTAAATACAAAACAACTCGTGGTGTATAATTTTATCAAGGTCTAATTTTGTGGGGGAATATTTTTTTCGCCATTTCATGATCTAATGTATTCCTATCTTACCTGCTTGTTATCTGTTTACAATTTTTAAAATCTTTATTTAACACTGTTCATTACATCTTAGCAGTCGGTTTCGATCAGTTATTTGAAGTTAAGACAACATCAGATCACAATTTCACTTCACTCAAGACTAACGAGACTTCTTCACTTCACGTTTAAAAAAAATCAACTCTTTTCATGATTAATCAAAACTTGTGTTAGCGACTGTTGGAGTTTTTTTTTAAATTCCAGTGCTGAACTATAATTACTATATTACATTATTATATCAATATTAAGCATTTCTTTAAATTATTTTCTGGGTATGCACAGGCCCGTAACTAAAATTTTACAGGGGGGGGGGGGGGGGGTGCACGCACCCCTCGCACACCGTTGTCTGCACAACAAATAACAGCAGTAAAGTTCAATGAGTATGTATTCCAAATACTCTAGATATTACCCCCTCCCCCCAAAAAAAGAATAGCAACGAAAAGCGTGATAAACAGCATACCGGTGGAGGTAGTGTCCTCATCGGTTACCAATGTCGTCGTGAGGATCGTAGTCGGAGCATCGACGGCGATCAAGGTGAATGCAGTCAGATGAGTAGTCTGGCATTCGGACAAGACAGATGAGTGGTAGATGGTCGTAAGTCCATCTTGGCTCCAGGAGCTTGTAGTAGTGTCCCACCAGTAGCAGTCGTAGACTTTATCGGACTGAAGGAGTGTTGCGGTCATGTTGATTGATACGGGACTGCTCAGTCCAGTAACATTCAACTCAGAATCTACCAAAGTAAAACGAAATAATTATTATTTTGTTACTAGTGATAATACTTAATTTTTGTATAGCACGTATTACACATGTGATAGTATCTATACGCTTCCAAAGTGCTTCAGAAATTATTCCCCTGGTTTCTGTCTGACAGCAAGACAGCCTTTACCAGCGCAAAGTGTATTCCGAAGAATAAATCGAACCAGGTCACACCCTGCACATCAGGTAAAAATATTCGAACCCTCAACCTCTCGACTGAAAATCGAGTGTGCAATTACATTATATATGTTATAATATTTTATTCACAGTAAATCCCAATAATAAATTAAATGATATACTATAACCATGCCACATACATATATTAATATCTTTTGATACAAGAGAGAAATTATAACACATGTAGTCACTATGCACATATTCTTCATGTTCTTCGACGCACTGATAATTTCTATTGAAATTTCAAAAGAAATCAAAGAAGCGTGATAACTTACTGTCACTTGGGTCAAGAAGATCAATCTCAAGGATAGACGCTGCTCGGTTAGCAATATCTTCGTCCGTGGTCGAGTAATGATCTACCGCGTCATCGTACTGTGTAAACCTGATCTGAACACCAGAACAGGTGCTACTAGACCCACATGACCAGCTTGCTCCATACCTGTAGAAAAAAAAGAAGAGATGAAATACATTGAAAACAACAAAAGGTCAATGTCAATATTTCGTGGCCTAAGACCGCTTATTCTTCTTGTTTGAAGCATGCAAAAATGGTTATTAGATTGTGTGAACGATATTACCTTTTTACACTTCATCTGAGATGAAAGACAACGAATCTAAACGTTTCAAAATTTTCGTTTTGCCCTAGAACATAAGACGTTTAGGGGTCTCCTCTTGTTATTAAAGTGGAGTGCGCCATTAAAACAAAGACAAACATACCAATATTTTTTTTTTCGAACAGAAATAAAGATCAAAAGAAGGAATAAAGGGAGACACAAAGAGAGACAGAGACACAAAGACAGAGAGAGATAGAGAGAGATAGAGAGAGATAGAGAGATGAAGAGATATGGAAACAGAAAGAGAGATAGATTATACTTACAAGCTTTCGATCTCACTTCCGAAGTTGACATTGAAAGAGGTGTTGTCCGATGAAGTGCTAAGGGTATCACTGGGGATAACATAGAAGGCTCGGGTGGTTACAGAACCAGTTCTGGTTTCGGTCGGGTCTCCTCCAAGAGGGATCTCGCTCAGCTGGCCCTGGACCAGTGTGTTCCTCAGGATCCTGAATGTAGCAAAGAAAAGCATTTAGGCCCATTTTTTCTAAATTGATTTACTGTGTGGGGCATTCCTACTCCATCCAGCATGTTTGATAAACTGGCAGTGATTTTCATAAATGACTATTTGTAATATAATAGGTTATAGAACTCTAAGTGAAATGTTTCCATTTTTGTTGTTTGGAGCAATGGGTCCTATAACTAACCACTGCACGCTCGACCGATCCTTCGGGTAAACTCCCAAACTCTTCCATACATATTGGACTATACTCGACGAAATAGATCCTTGTTGTGCAATATTCGTTTAAATATATACTAGAATAATCTTGCTGTTATTTCGACCACTTTATTGACAAAGTAACTCACGTAATCTTGTCGAGCATGTCTGAGTTGTTCTGAGGGTCGAGTTCAGCAGCAATCTCGCTTGTCTTCGTAAGGACGATCTCAGCGCTAGATTCTGGCAACTCTTCATCACTGAAAACAGCTACTAGGTCTACCAGAGCATCCAGGAAGGTATCTGAAATAAGATGAAAGCATAAAATGATTTATTTGCATTCATTCGTTCTTCTTTACTTTTGATACTTAAGAATCAATCTGGGTTTATGTAATCAGAATAATTCGTTTATTTGCTTTCAACTTTCACTAGCCTCTTTAAAAATGTAACTCGAATACATTTTCCTGGCACAGGAAGCCAAACGTGATGTTATTACAATGTCTATTTGTTTTATCAACTAATTTTAAATATCATAAAAAATATTATTCTTGTGTTAATGATTATTAGAGATGCTATTCAACTTTCGAAAAAATATGCTGAGAAATCAGCATAAAGGATGGTGGGATGCAAGATTACTGTGTATAGTTAGCGACAATGGTGTGGAATTTCTTTGGAACATACATTTAGTTATGATTTTGGTGGATATTCGTACTACGGTATGAATTCTTATTATTCTAATTTCTAAAGGTTGATCATTTTCCTAAAACTTTTCAGCGACGTTTCTCCTTACATTGTATAAGACAAATGAATAAATTATACAACTATACTTTTACGATAACTTCAAAATGTAATAGGCCTATAAGCTGTTACCACTTGTAAATCCGGCCCAACCCTTGCAAGTTACTGCACCCCTTACCCATATCAGACAGCGTAAGCTCAGCTACGACCACGCTATCGGACTGGTCGAGCAGGGTCTGGGCGGTGGCCGTGTCGAGCACCGTTGACGAGATGGCACTCTGAAGTAGATCCAGCTGCTCAGCAGCCGTGCTCGATGTCTCCGTGACCGCTCTCCTCTTCCTACTAGTACTCACACCCACTGCGGTGATCGTGTTGTAGTTTACTAGAGCATCCAAGAAATTTCCTGTAAAGAAATAAAATAGAATGAAATAGATTGCTTGATGGTCTTGGGAAAAGTCACCGTTGTAACTAATATGTATAGTCTCAATTTTTAATAAATGATTTAAACATGGTTTTTACTAATGATGATGATGATAATGATGATTGCAAGTCAATAGCAAAATTACAAGTCCGTCCATTTTTATTAAAGTTATCATTATTATCATTATTCGGCGTAACCTGTGCTAGGGAAGGGAAAAAGGAACTTAAACACTACAATCGTTCCACCCGGTATAACTCCTCCCGGTATTTCTGATTGTGACTATGTACAATGCTTTATAGCAGGAAAACCATTACAACGAATTATAATTTACATTTCTATAACTTTCTTACATAATGTTTTCTATTCAGTCTCAATCAATATATTGACTAAATATTTTTATTGTGTTATGTTCGAAGAAACAATACCAGTATGATATTATTAATATACCTGAGAGCTTTTGTGGTTCCACTAGATTCGTTACACTCTCATCAAACTGTTCTTGACTGAACGATGTGATGGCAGTGACATCTAACGTCAAGCTGTAAGATGAACAGCTTCCGAAATCATTGCAAACCTATGAAGAAGAGAAGAATTTAGAATATATAGGAAACCATTACGCAGGAGCGGCTTAGACCTTTTTCATACTTTCAAATATATTGCTATATCATTACATCTCACTTTATCTTCCAAGAAAATAATGTAAATAATCAAATTTTGAACATATTGTAAATGATTTTTATCGAAAAGACAGAAATGATTTAAACCCATCAAATTATTAGGCTAATATGGAGACGGCACTTAAATGACATTTTCTTCAGTAACATTGTGATTGTATGAAGTACAGGCCCAATAGGAGAACGCATTCAGATGAGTTTTCATTAGTAACAAATTCATTTTATCACCTTACACAGTAAAAATGCTGTTTAAAAGATTGTTTAAATTTAAACACATTGTTTACAATATGAACTGTACAACGGGTTGTTCAGTTCAAATTGTAAACAACTGTTTGCATTTTTAAACAGCGTTTTCTCTGAGTACATTATGATTTACATTGAATATTCTATTATTCTTCCCCCAAACTAGAAGTAACAGTCATATCGTAATGAAAATATCAAGCTGTTAAATCTCCGCTCACCTTGATCACAAATGTATTCTGGTCGGCGCTGAAGGCAGGCAGACCTAAGATAGTGATGCCTGCTTCAGCCAGGGCGCCCGTAAGAGCGTTGTAACGGGTGACTGACGATTCGACCTTCTCAAGGAATACTTGGTAAGACAATGGGTAAGCCTCTTCATCGGACACACAGTTCTGGGTCAGGAGAGTGATCTTAGGGACGTCCACAGAGAGAAGGAGAAAGGGGAAAATAATTGTATGATTTATAAAAGTGATACTTGAGAAGTTCACTTGACTCCCAAAGAACAATATACAGACAAATAAAACCACTATCCTTGTGTATCTTGTAATTATGTTGCGCCTGTTCAAAAGGCAAATTGGATTGATTTAAATTGCCTCCAAGAACAACAATGTATGGGTATCATTATTTACTCTTTCTTGGTTAAATCGACAAAACACTATATGAAATGTCATTACTAATGTGCATTATTTCCGAATATATGGATATCCCCAACATCGGTCAACTTCTGACTATACCATGCGATCTCGATATTGTTGTTATGTAATGCGCCATTATATGTGTATTATAGTTGGGTATATGATGTGTAGCACAGTTAGGCGCCCTTTCGTGGCATGAGTTATCTTCATGTTGTTGGTCGGCTATTGTTCAGCCTAGGTTTCTAATAAAGAAGAAACGTTCATATTGTGACTCAAATCTGATGCGTTAAATTCCTCTTTGTTGGCGTGGTGGCAGCGGTGGGATAAGAACCCACGCCATCGAAATGACTGGTGACTCAAACCATATAATTCAAATATAACTCAATTCCTCTTTGTTGGCAATGCTTGATTTGAGGTTGCAGTCCTGCCAAAACCAAAGGTCTTGGCTTTTTAGCGAAGTGTATAATCTCACTCAATTGCACATCGAACATTTCATTTTTTGTTAAATAATGTCGCACACGCTCGCCTTTTGAAAACCACCCTGGCGAGATTCATCTAATTGTCTTTGGTAGACGTTGCCTACTATTATAAGATTCTAAAAAGTGATGTACATGAAAATAAAATTTCAAATGATGGTTTCTTGTGTAAATGAAAAAAATTTCTGATGAAAAGCTTCTATTACTGCCTACCTCATCCAGCTCCTGATAGCTGGAAGATCCGCCAACCAGACCGAACGTGCAGGATGACACTCCTCCGTACGTAGTGGTAGTCAATTTACTAGCAGATACCTGTCCTTCAGAATCAGTTACCGTCACAGAGAAAGAGTACGATACACCCTCTTCCAAAGTATCTACGATGCGATTAGAAGGATTAGTGAAAGGAATCAAAGTTGTGCGAAATTTGATCGTGGTCATTGCATTGCAGTCTTGGATTTTTTTGGACATTTCCTTAACCACTGCAAAACATAATCCTAAAACGGCTACCGGTAATACATTTTTATGCGTATCACAAACACATGTTTTTAGCCATGCATATTTCAGGCATACAGGTGTTTCAAACGTTGTTACACCTAGTTCATTTTTCTATTCTCAATCTCGAAATATATGTTAGTCCGTCACGTTGTAATAATTGTAACAATATCTTCAGAAATTTCGTTTGATCAAGGCTGGTTCGGCTTATTTTCTTTTGTCATTATCAATGTGGCATACGAACAATATGTTAGAGCAATCTCCTTTTTTCCCATTTCATCATATTCATATCCCTACTTACCTGCAGGTATAGTTACAAAAGCGTATGTATAGAAAGGTGATGTATTCCCTTGTACGAGGAACGACTGACTGTTCAGTTGGGAGAAGTCAACGTATCCATTTCCTGCCATAGAGTGAAAAGTTTTTGAGGTTGAAGTTAGTTTTAATTGAATTTCAGTTATCTATTAAATTCGGATATCTCAATTCAGTCACTTTATTTAAAACATTACGGATACGAAAGCAACTTGTCCAAAATCAGGTCAAATTGTGTTGTGAATTATTTGAGCAAACGAAAGCTCGTTTCCAAGAAGTATGGCACTAATCATGAATGAACTACATGCATAATCCATCTTGCTAATAGGATGGTGGTTGTGTGATGAATTTACAAGAAACTTTAGTTTTACCAAGGAGGTACTAGGCAATCTTTGGTTTTACATATTCTTTGTGATTCATGGACTTTTAAAGAAATGTAAAAACAACGTTTATATCTGCGGGTTTGTTACATGCATCATTTAACAGACAATCTTAGTTTCAGATTGCTTGGATTAGAGTGAAGACAAAAACGTGGCATAATTTATCGTTAGTCATAATATCTGAACATTACAAAATACAACCAAGGAGATCTTTTTTTATGTTCAAGCTTAACATTCTGCAATTCATTTTTCTGCATTTAATCAAACGTGAAAGACAAGCTCTTACCAAGATCTGTATCGACAGTAGCCCAGTCTATGGTGATATCTGATGTGTGGGAAATGAATACTTGTAGTGTATGGGAGCTACTACTCTTGATCTTCTCTGCAAGTGCTTCACCAAGACTGATCTAAAGTATGATTTGGGAACAAATGAAACAGTTAAACATCTAGGTACATGCTAGAAACCGAAATATCAAAGATTTTATGCTTACTCATCAAGCCCGCTTGAAATCTAAACTACGGCACACTGTATATGTTATACATCCTGTGAAAACACTTTGACTCTGTGAAGGGCACTTACCTATTATGTGAAGACACAGTGTTCACAGTTATCGACACATTGTGGAGCGCTTTCATTGTATCTTCTATGTGAAACACTGTTTCCATACATTTGTATTCACTGTGGAGCACTTTCATCATATCTAAATAGTGAAAACACTGTGCTCACACTGTTTAATTCACCGTGGAACACTTTCATAGTATCTAAAATGTGAAAACAGTGTGTCCACACTGTTTAATTCACTGCGGAGCTCTTTCACAATATCTAAAATGTGAAAACACTGTGCTCACACTGTTTAATTCACTGTGGAGCACTTTCATAGTAACCAAAAACACTGCGCCTCACTGTTTAATTCACTATGGAGCACATCGAACGGTGTAGTGACTGGCACCTCGTTTGCAAAGGGTCTTACCGTTGGTGGATTGCCAGCCTTGGCAAGGATAGTAACACTGGTAGAGGCTGTCCTTGACAGCTTGGTGATCTCCAGTGTGAAGACATAGGTAGCGTCCGAGTACAGATTGTTGGCAGCTAATGTCAGGATACTGGCTTTGGAGTCTGCTTCAGCTGGGAACACCTCACGCGTCTCACTTGACACACAAGGCTCGTAGCCACTGGTGTCAGCGTTCCACTAAAAATGTGCGAAAAAATAAGATAAAAATTAAGTGTGGTAGTACAATTGATGTGAGGTAAAACTGCTTTGACGAATTACCGTGATTACAACTGCAACTTAACGCATCCAATCGTAAATTTACATCGCTGAATCCGGGTTTAGATTTTTGCTGTATGCTGTTGAACAATCGAATTTCTAACACATGTGTTACCAAATCAGGGTTTTCGTTACTGCTATGTTGTTTAAAGGGAAATCCAACCTTGATAGCAAGTTGCTTTGAAAGAAAGAGGAAAAATCAGAGAAGCTGATTGGTGAAAGTTTGAACGAAATCGGACAAGTAATAAGAAAGTTATGAATTTTTGAAAGTTGTAATCACTATGCTTATGGGAATTTCAAATTGGCCGAATGGGTAATGTCACTGTGATGTAGCTGTGGACAACTCCCCCATTCGCTCTAACACACAAAATGACTAAAATATCACTTTTTTTCAAAATGCATTACTCAGTAGGATCTTTTCATTCATGAAGACTTATAACAATATGCTATCTCCAATATATTTTGAGTATAGCCCTGAGGGTAAAAGCGCCTCGAAGAAAACCGCAAATTAATGATATTTTTGTGTACGACAAATGGGAGAGTTGTCCACAAAAATATCACAATTGACTCACCAAATTGCCAATTTGAGATTCGCATAGATGTAGTGATCTCATTTTTCAAACTTCCATAACTTTCTTAGTCCTTGTCCGATTTCTTTTAAACTTTCACCATCCTGTTTTTCTTATTTTTCTGCTTTCACACAAATCATCTTATTACCAAGGTTGGATTGCCCTTTAATAGTCCAGTTGTTCAAAATTGCAGTCGTATCTTGATCAGCAGTCGAGTTTTATTCCATGGAATAGCAACTTAAAGCATCAAATGTAAAAAGGTTTACCTTTCCACTGTATGGTGTTAACAAGTAAATTCTTTACACATGAATCATCGGCTTCGGGTATACGTTTCTCAAATCAACAATACACAACGACAATTGCAAAAATAAATTGCAATAATTCATATCAATTGCTTTATTACAATGTTCATGTATTAATGGTAGCTGGAACTCTTACACAAGGCAATTTTCAGACTAAAATCTTATGAAAATATCCTTTTAAAAACATTTTTATTGACAAATTCTTCAGGGCACTTACCTTTTGACAGGTCCATAGATAAGTCATATCTTCATTTTCATTATCAGGATCAAATGAAGATGATCCATCCAGAGTGAACGACTCACTGTCGACGCCGATTGTCCTCTCGCTTCCGCCATCGACCAGGGCGACGAGGTCGGAGTAGACCGTGGTGATGGTCACTGTCTGCGTGGTCACTGTGTCGGGGTCACTGGCACGGTTGACCTCCAGTGTAAAGGTTACCTGGGAGTCACCTAGATGGATTGTGAAAACGAACCACATATATCAATATCGAGTGTTAGAAGCTATAGGGACTGTCACTTTTGTTATATACTCTATTTATCTTTGCATCTCGAATTTTTCTGATATATCATAGTTATATCTTACATCATTTATATGATTATGAACAGACTGTATATCAATGATGTTTAATATTAAATGAAATACAATACAATACAATACACTTTCACTTATCCGGCGATGGAAAATCTAGGCTCATATTGATACATATGACGATGGACCAGTTAGTTAAACTAATAAAGTTCTATTTTCTTTCAGCCTCGATACATGGTTCAAGATATTCTTTGATACATTGGACCCGGGCGCCGTTTCATAAAACTTTTTATCAATAACAAGTTACAATAGCAGTTATAAGCTACTGAAATACTTGCATCTGATTGGCTGAGAGCAAATTTGTCATAGAAATGGGGCAGTTGTTATTGATAACAAGTTTTATGAAACGGGGCCCTGATGTATGTGGGTATCATAGCATAAAAATTCTCGTCAAGTGTTACAAGTAGGCCTACACCTCCTTAATAGTGTATGAATCAAATTAATGAGGTGAAAAGTGTATCATATATCAAAAGATACTTCGTATAATACCTGGTAGAGTGCCAGCTGCCACATACAGGAGGGGTTTGCTGATGGTCTGTAGGTTCAGAGCGATAGTATCATCATCCACAGACCACGCATACTCCATCTGTTCAGCTCCTCCACAAGCCTCGTAGAATCTTACATAAGCGCGGAGGTAGAATCTGAAGGCACACAGATATAAATTTCCTTTAGTTGTCACTGCCAGCAAGTACATTCGCACATGAATGCTACGATAATCTAATAACGTATTTTGTAACTTACAAATCTGGTAGAGCGTGGAAAATCTTCATAAACTTTCCAGTTCATTAATGTAAATCATAGAATCTCGGGTCAAGAAAAACTTTGGCAACTTTAGAGCACGGAACTACTAAGTGATTGAGATGGTATCAAACCTTATGTCCAAAGTGTATATAAACATTTCATTTTCAGTTCTGCAATGTTTTGCAAAAGTCACGTTGCATTCCTATAAGATTGTAAAGAAATGAAATATATTTTCAAGTTCAAATAAACTCCTTTGGCAGAACTTTTACATACATTATATCAACGCGGAGTAGGGAAATGAGTTTGCTACTTTCGCAACGCCATCGATAACTTTATTTATCTATCTATTTATTTCCCATCTTTATTCAGGGGAGTCTGTTCAGTACATAATAAAAACTGGTCTGCTACAGAGCATAACATAAAAACTATACATGAAAAATACATAATTACAATTAAAACTGTACAAAAGATGACATCAGAACATTTATAACAAAATATCGAAGGGATTATGCATGTATTATAGTTGTTAATAATGAAATAATTAATGTTTCGTATTTCTGGTAACGGAACTGTCTTATCATGAAGACAGAAATTGCACACAAATCGACATACGGTTGAGAGATGAGGGCATTGCTGGGATCAACTCTTTCTGGGTAGATGACAACGTCAGGTTTGTTGAGAGCCGAGCGAGTCACCTGTAAGTTCTTCGTGTCACTACCGCCAAGGAAGTTCTCAGCTGTCACGCTGAATGTATAGGCAGTGTCCGCGTCGAGGTATGTCCCATCAAGAGTGACGAAAGGAGAATCTGCTGCGGCTTCACGGTTACAAGGGTTAAGAAGACAATATGGGGTTAAAAGGGAGGCACAAAAAAAATGATCAAAAGTCATGGAGGCATATGATTCTAATGGTAATTGCGTTCATATCACTGCCAAGTTATAGCTTTAGATTCTAAGAAATGGTGCAATAATCCTGGCATTAAGCCATTATTGCATCGAAAATGTTCAAACAAGTATCAAATGGTTGCAGAACGAATGATGAAAATATAATGAAACAGAAATAAAAAGAGGAAGATTCCGAAATTCGTTAAAGAAAGCAACAACAAAAAAAGAAAGAAAAAAAAAAGAGTCCCATTCTAGCCAACTAACTAGCCAACGAACTAACTAACTTACTTACTAAATAACTAACCAACTAACTTACTAACTTATTAACTATCAAACTATCTCATAAACTAACGAACTAACCTGTGAGATCATCTGTCAAACCACTTGGAATCGAACCACCACTGGTCACAGACCACTGATAGGTCAAATCACGCCCTGCACTTCCAAAGGACTGCAGAGCACTCAGTCGGACATTACCGCAACTGCTAATTGTCTCTGTACCGGTCAGTACCGCATTGACGGTAACCGCTTCGTCAGGGGCGGATGCGGTCAGAGTACCGCTGGCGTATCGTGCGTATTCCTCACCGCGTTTCTTTAGAATGTCACTGCGCAGCACCAGTTCATCATCTGCCAATATATGATTTCGCGAATCAATGGTTAATATTTTAACAGTGTATGTGAAAAGGAAAAGCTTTTAGCTCATATCAAAAATATGAACATCATAATATTATTATTCTAAAATATATATCACTGCTACATCCTGACAAAGTTAGTACCAGTATAGGAACGTTTGGGGTTTTGCTAGAAAGGATGGAGTGTGCTGCCGTGGAAATAAATTCATTAATCACTTATGAACCATTTTTAAAACCTATGTCGGCAAATCAAGTATTTTGTTAATATTTTAGAAATATATTTTTAGAAACATTCAGCAAACCTCTCCATTAATTTGGTCAGAGCCCCATTCAAACTGGTCTACCGATGTCGATGCTAACATTTATTACTGTATTACACAAAGTGAAATTGATCGGAGCCTGCAGAATCTTGTATTAAACTGATCGAAAAAGTATGGATGCTAAACTTAATGGCCATAATTTTTGTTAAGACAAATTTTCCATTTAGGTTACTGATTATTTTGGTGTCCTAATTACTTTGTAGGGATTCTTAGTCACAAACCCCAAAGACGAGACTTTTTTTAGTGGCGCCTACCTGGTTCTATGAGACTTTCGCTGTCGGTACTGAAGGGCAGTATGTAAATGGTTTTAAGGTAGGGGAACGCATAGCACTGGGCAGAAGGACCAAGACTGGTTGTATTCATGAAGACTGCATCGCATGACGTCACCGCGTCTTCGTTGATAGCGACGTCGAACTCGAGTTCCAGAAGATGTCCTGGCAAAAGAAAAGAAAAGAAAAAACAATGTCGACATCATTTGTGTTCTGCAGTGACCAACGGTAGTTAGAATAGACATTTGATTTACAGTGTATATTTCGACTTAAAACAAAATTACTTATTATTTTCATTACAAAGGCCCGCTGGTTGACTTTATAAAAAGATCTTTACTATCAGTACCCCCTTTGATATTGCAACACCTGTCATGGCCTCACCCAAACGTCATGTAAATTTCAAAACTGCATTACAAATGTCAAACGTATGTGTTCAATGGTAGTGTAAAACACATGGGTTCCGTTTTTTTTTTCTTCCCAGTGTAGAGAAGGGGTAACCGAGTAAAGCCCCGTTCAAACATGGCGCGTCAAACCGCCTCAAAAAAAAAAAAAAAAAAAAAAAAAAAAAAAAAAAAACCTGCTACAGCCTAAGACGTGTAAAAGTATGACAAGAGGCAATGATTTTGGGATAAAACGATTGCTCCTATGCCTCCTCCTTGATCTCTCATGTAAGAAACAGAAATAACAAGTGTACTGACTAATCTTTTACTAAGACTTTTACTTTAGAGCCATAAACCGCCTCAAATCTAAAAAGGTCCTTGCCAGTTGGGGCGAATTTCAGCTCCTGAGCAACCGGTGCTGGGGCGTAGTAGGTGATCGTAAACCCAGCATCATCGGGGGTGACGAGGTAGTCGATCCCGTTGAAGGACGGGTAGACGACGACCTGAGCCGAAGTAGTCAGCATCGGACCGGTAAACTCGAGAAGCTCGTCGTTGTCTCCTGCAAATGTTCCTTCAATTACAATTCTCTCGGTTTCTGTTAGTGGAGAGAAAGCGGGCAAATGAATCAGGAGTGAAAGGTGAGGGCAGGGGGGGGGGGGGGGGGTTAAAGAGAGAGAAAAAAAGAGAGTTTATTTTCGAAATTCTCAAGTACTAAAATGTGAGGAATGCCTTGGAAATGCTCTTAACCTACCAAGACCTAATCTTGGTCGAAATGAAAATGCTACATTTTCAATTCGTGTATAGATGCTTAATGATGCTGCGTTCGTCAGTGAGCCTACTGTCTTATCATTACATTGCAGTGGCGTATCGGTTCAAGTTGGAAAACAGGGGGCGTATGTGTATGTGCGGGGTGTATTTTTGTATCATTGATGCCATGCTGCTTTAGACCCATCAGAACTTGCATTCATTTCTTTTTTTGTGTGCATCCGCAACAGGGGGAGGGGGCACGCCGAATTCACCAAATGCTGGATAGTATATGCCACGAACTAAAACCATTTCAGGTGAAAAAAAGTTTTCTGACATAATTATTTAAAATCCATGGAAAAGTTCATCTCAGCTTCGAGGCTGCATGTTTTGATGTGTACCTTACTATCTTTCAAATCGAATATACCGAGTTCTTCATCTCTTGTATATAAGAGGAATTATAATCATACTGGATGAACTTACCTGTGAAGATGATAGCCTTTGGCGTGGCCACTGTCTTGTATGCCGTAAACGCTCCTTCTGTTGATGTCATGCTCACGGAGATGTAACTCTCACTCTCGTCTATATCAAACTCGGACTGGGAGATGGTGTTTACTGATATTTCTACAAAATCAAAAGAAATTTAATGAGGATATATTACACGATAATAATACTCATAGACTAATATAAATGTGAAATCAATTTCTATACTCTTAAAAGACACTCATTATGTCTACGCCATCCTAACTCTCTCTGTAGTTTGTCTACCATAATAATAGCCAATGTATAATAACATGCAGTGATAATAGTTTCATATAATTATGTCAATATTGCAATATTTTGGGGGGTAACAAAATGCAGATTAATGTATATAAGAATGATGTTGGTTAAGAAGCTAATCCCGATTTGGATATCTAAAAAGTAGACCAAATATGTACTGTGAGCCATATATATCGTATAAATAATGTTATTTTAGAAAGTTGTATTTATTCGTCTTGATAATGTTCTGAGTGGTAAACACTAGCGTAGCTGAGGGGGGGGGGTGGCAGAGTGCCCCCCTGTCAACTTTACCGCGATTTTTTGGGGGGACTTTTTTGTTGTTGTTGTTGCTTGTCAGAGAATTATGGAGGAAAACATGTGATAACCCCCCCCCCCCCCCCCCCCCCCCCCCCCCACTGAGCGAGTTTTGGAGGGCTGGCGAGAAGAAAAAAATACGGGTCTACCTTCAAGCAGAATTTACCCCCCTTGTAAAAAATCCTAGCTAAGCCACTGGTAGTAAAGCCCATGAATAACATAAATACGAAAAGACTTTCGAGAAATCAACCTTAGGCAATTACCGTAGCCTTTTCCGTCTCATTTTTAAACGTGCGAACATAACAATGACGTATTACCATGATTACGTAATCCGAACACAATGTCTTAATTAAGACAACACAATAAGGTACTAAAATTGCCCTTTAAGTTGGTTTCTTGAAAGTCTTTTCCATCGTTTTCATACAAATTATACAGTTTAAAAAAGTAAAAATTATTTTTTTTTTCAATCTAAAATGAGAATTAAATTTTAAACTCTAATCCACCATCACCGTATACAGGATAAAGACTTACAATGATGCAGCTTTCATGTTTACCTGAATAAACGTAGAGGGTGACAAACTGCTCTGATAGTTCCGTAGACTCCGTAGATAGGTATACAGAGTAGGTTCCTGAAAAAAAAAAATAGACCATCATGAAATATCAATAAGAATATTGTATGAGTGGTAAGATAATCACCAATAAAAACTGTGCAATAAAAACAAATGTGTATAAGAAAAATTAATTAAAATTAATGGTCGTGATTATTCCTGCATAAACGACATGTTCGAATTATATTGTTACGGTTTTACAAACCTAACTTGATTATAGTTTTAGTCTGTAAATATACACTGTAAACTGGTTTCAGTAATTTCTTGTATGCATTGATTTCAGTCGCATAGCGTCGACTATGTTGTAACTTCTCATTCAAATCCCGCGCTTTCATAGTCGCTGCTGAGAAACAAAGTTTGACTTTCTCACCTAAATTCGGCCTTCGCGCAATGTCAAAATTGTGACTGTCTCCTCTGAAAGTCAAAGTCTGACTTTGAGCCCAGAGTTTCACTTCCTACCGCCCTTCAGTCAGCTTAGCAAGCTGAACGTCAAGCTCTGACTTTAAGGCCAATGTGCTACTCCCTAGCAGGGGCCGCGGAGCATTATCGAAAGTGTGGGGGGGGGGGGAGGGAGGGGCTGATTTGATTTTATTCATTAATGACAATTTTCGAACCTTTCTCCGAGTTTTTATGAAACGTGTCTACTAAAAAAAGTGTGTGTGTGTGTGTGTATGTGTGGGGGGGGGGCTGCAGCCCCCAGCCCCCATTCTCCGCGGCCCATGTCTAGCGTGCTGAAAGTCAAATCGACCAAGGTCGTGACTTTGAGCGTTCTAGAGGTATATTTCGAGCGGCTGGGTCACTTTCAGGGATTAGTGGGGTCAGCAACATAATTCTACTCTTTCTGATTATCAATTTGACTTGTCTGAGCCACTCTTTCTCTATCTAGGAAAAGAGATAAGAACTGAGAGAGCTGAAGAGTGAACTGAGTGGACTTTTTGTGAACTGTGAGATCGAGAATACGTTATCTCTATTTGATTCGTGAAGACCAAGCAACGTGAGAAATAACGGAGTGAGAAGGAAGGAATCCGAGGGATCCACATACTACAAGCTTTGCTTTTCAGTGGATCCCTCCATTTCCACAGGTTTAACTTTAAAAAAACAAACAACAAAAATGCTGTTATACTGGATGTCTATGTATACTTTCTATTTTATAACTTTAAACCATGTAAAATGTATTTTTGTTATTGAATATTGAATTGTATATTTGTTTCTTGTTAAAATCACTGTTCTGTTGGAAATGAAAATAAAACTGAAACTGAAACTGAAACTGAATGAGTGGTGAATAATAAACAGTTACATTTCTAAATTCCGTAACAATATCATCAAATCAGAAATGCTATATCGGGAGACCCCGGGTTCGACACCACGTCGATGTGCCATTTGGTAGGAATCAATGTTCATTACCGAGTCCATCGGGTAGGACATTAAGCCGTTGGTCCCATTGGTTCCTTACCTAAAAGCAAACAATTGCTTTCATAGCAGTCAGGTAAAATAAATTATAAAACATCAAGGTGATTATATCCATATAAAGATAACCCGTTTGTGCTGCGAGCTAACTAAAGAACTTAGCAATGGCATAATGAGTAATTTTATGCACTGAATGAAATCAAAGTATGTACCCTATGTTTCACTTAATTGCGAAATCAAAACTCGCATTTAATTAAAAGTCACCATCGGATAAAAACAATCTTAGGCACAAACCTTCAGGTAGATTAGCGGTGCAATTAAACTCATCGTCCACTTCGTTACTGATGTCGACCACGCTGACCTGCTCGCCGCCACTATCTAGGAACTTGCACTGTTTGGTAGTCGCATCTTGGAACCCAGCTCCACGAAGTTTAACCTACCAAAATTTAATAGATATTAGAAATTATATAGACTACGTTATACAGACCGCCAAATTTTCACTGATTTATTGAAGATCGTCTGATGAATGGAATATGCATCGGCCAAAAATGTATTTTAAACTCTGAAGTATCGAATCTAAAGAAAAATTCATTTCAATTTCAACAGTATACAAATTGTAGTAATAGGTTCTGCTAAAAAAATGTGCTGTCTACGTTAACAAAAATATAGACAGAGGGCTTGCGAAGTGAGGAGGTTCATGTCATCTTTCTCTGTCTCTGTCTCTGTCTCTCTCTCTCTCCTCTACATCATCATCTCTCTCTCTGTCTCTCCCTGTCTCTCTGTCTCTCTCCCCTACATCATCCCCCCTCTCTCTCTCTTATTATTTTTATATTAGTTTGTCATTCGCTGGGTCACGAGGCTACTCCACATCTTTTTGTCTGCGTATGAAAGTAATCATTACCTGATAGTCCGTGTTGGCTGGGATTATATCGGGTGCTAAACTATCCACGGTGAAGCATGTGCTACCATCCCCATCGCATACATCACAAGCATCGTTCACCAAGCCACTATATAAAAAGTATGAAAATATTACGATGTGAAAGGATTTTTTTCTACCACAACGCGGCATATTCAATTATTCAAATTAACATTTATTTTCTTCCATTGATGAGGAAAGCCTAATATATCGATGTAGTCATGTTTTCAGTTGATAGTGCGCGGGAATCAGATTCAGTGTACATCAAGAATACACCCAAAGAAGGAAAAATACATAATTATATTCAATAGGCTACTAAATGATTCCAATCATCCTTTGAGAGAGAGAGAGAGAGAGAGAGAGAGAAAGAGAGAGAGAGAGAGAGGGGAGGGGGAGTCGGGGGTTGGGGTGTTGATGATGCTGATGCTGATTAACAGCATTTATATGGCGCCATATTATATCTGTAAAATATTCAAATGGAGAATGGTAGAGAGGGAAAAAAAGCAGGTGGTTAAGTATAAAAGTAGAACAAAGAAAGTACGTTAGGCAGACAGGACGAAAGAGTAAAAGGTAATGTAAGAGGCAGAGGTGTTTACATATTTAAGTTAGGGATAAGTATCCCTAGGCACTTACCTATTAGCAACGCCATCACAGCCGAGACAGAAGTCTGGATCACTTGTGGTATTACAGACTCCACAGGCTGACAGCCCAGTATCCGCAGCGTTGCCACTATTACCGCCGGTACAGTAACCACATTCATTTATCTCGGCAACTTGGTAAAAAAGGAAGAATAAAACACTGTAATTGAAAAGATTTCCCAGAAGTAGAAAGTATATTTTCATTTCCCTCTCAAAAATTCACTTTTTAAAAACATGCAAGAAGAACGTTCTGTAGATATTTTGTTGTAATGGTCAAAAGCTACTTATAAGTGGCGAGGTAATTTCAACATGTCGTCATCGTCAATTCGTCATGATCCTCATCTTAAACCAGGGGGCCGTGAGGGGGGGGGGGATATTCTGAAGACCCATTGTCCATTTAAGTCTGAATCTGAAGGCGAATTCAAATTAGCTACTATTCCTTATTTATTTATGCAATCCTCTCATTTGGCACCCGCCTCCACTCTCTTTCTTTCTCCCTCTCTTCTACCCAAGCTCTGCAGCCCATCTTACCAACAATAACATTTCAGTTAGGATTGTATCACAATTTTGTAATATTTCTATGGTCCGTGTGATCTAAGAAATTAGTTATTTGCAAACCTCGGCCCGATATGATTGCCTCTCTCTCTCTCTCTCTCTCTCTCTCTCTTAAAGTGTAGCAATAAACTTCCATTACCAATATCTGAAAAATACGTCAAAGTTGCTCAACTTACATCCATTGCAGTTCCCATTACAATCCTGAGTGGAGAATACAGTGCCGTCACTGAATGGCAGCACGCATTCTTCGCAGTCATTGGTCACGAAAGAACCGTTACAGACTCCTCGACAATCCAGGAAACGATCACTAACATCCTCCGCTACACCCGTATTACCACCTGTTTGGTAGGAATGGATGATAAGGACCAATCATTAGGACGAAGAGAGAATAATAATAGCGTTAATTAAGATTACTCGTAGAAAAAAAAAATGACTCCCAACTGCCCTCCATTTCCTTTCTTTCGTTGTTTAAAGGATATTGGTCTATTCCACAAAGTGTGAAGATATGATATATTATACCCTACATCAACAAAATTCCGTGCAAAGAATGGCAAGGGATGTCTCTCGTGACATGAAATACTTGTAATGCCATCAAGAAACAAAATTGATATGGCGTGACGTGATCCAGTAATATACCCCGTTTGACGTGACACCATTATCCCTTTTTTTTTCTTCATCATGGAAGTATTTTATGTCACGTGAGACATCCCTGGCCAATCATTTCAAGGGAATCTTTTGATGTAGGATATGATTTGGGATATACCCCGTTTGACGTCACAGCTTGAAGCTATCCATAGGCCCGGCGCGATATTGACACGCGAGCGTTACTGTATGTGTATAATGTGGTTTTGAACAAAGATCATGGTAAACTAATTTATATTCAGACATATTTTTGATACAATAAATATATATACTGTTGAGAGCACTGGTGTAAATCCCGGGGGGATGGGGGGATATATCCCCCCCCCCCCCACTTTTCGAGGAGGGGGGCCTGTACAATCATCCCCCCATTTTTTACGAAAGAAATGAAAAAAATATATGTTACTAGATAATTGTTTTATTGGCGAAAATTCTGCCTAAAATGCCGCTAAACACTTGAATTGAATCAACTTTAATTTAAAAAATGCTAATAAAGGGCCTGCTCACCATCGCCATACGAAAGACCTATGCCATTATCATAAAATTGAAAAAAAAAAAAAAGAATGCCGTTCCCTTCTGATCATGTATGGGCAAGGGAAAATACTTCTTCTTTTTCTTCTATTATCCTGATAAAGATGATAATGATGATGATGAGGAGGTGAATGATTATTGTTATTTATTACAGTAATTGTTATTATCATCATCATCATCATTTTCATAGTTATATTACTATTATTTTGGTATATTAAATTGTTATTGATAACGTTATTCATAAAATTATTGTTTTTATTTTCATCCTTATATTTCAAACATATCATTGTTATAAAATATATCTAAAATAACTTTTACCACTTTTCATCAGGTTGGGGTGAGACTGCTTCTCCCCTCTCCACCCCCCTTCTTTCTCTCACTCTCTGTTTCTCTCTCACTCTCCACGGTCTCAACTTCTGTCTGGAAAGTGGTATTATGATGGTCATTATAATAATTGTATTTGATTTTCCCCTGAGAATGTACTGAAATTTTTAAAGCAACAAAGTCTGAAATGAAAGAGATTTCATCTGATTTTTAACATGTTTAAGACTCTTCTTCGCTCTTCTAGAATGACGCATCATTTGAAGAAAATTAGATGTTTGTAGACGTTGATTAGAGGTGTGTGAGTGTGTATGGGTGTGTGGATGAGTGTTAGATTGAATGTGAATGATATGGGAGGGGTATGCCTATGGGTGTTTTTTGAATGACAAAACGTGCCTTGTGTTTGTCAAACAATATCACGTTGGGAAATTATTTCAACCATTCCCCCCCCCCCCCCCCCACTCCTCGATACGGATTTACGCCACTGGTTGAGAGAAAAAAGGTCGTACACATGGACAAGGCCAAAAAGTTTCCAGATGTTACAATGCTATGGTCCTTCTGGAAAAGGAAAGTTAATCCGAGCGAAATACAAGGAATCGTTGCTTTCGGAATCCATAGCGAATTTTACTCACCTACGCAGACTTGGCAGGCATCGCGGTAAGCTGTGCCATTGCAGTCGCCATTGCAATCGATGTCCACAGTGCCTTCTCCTTTGCAGGAACCACACAAGTTGAACCCAAAGGTGCTGGGTCTTCCCGTAAGCCCACCGACACACCATCCGCAGTCGTTCGTGGTAGCCTGACCTCCACACACGAAGGCACAGTCCCGTTCAGCCGTACCGCCACAGACTCCAGCGCAATCCACCTCGGCGTCACCGTTGCACACACCCGCACAGTCACGGATGAAGAGACATACTGGTTGGGTAAATGTAAAGTATTTCGAGATTTAGGAAAAAATGATTTGTGGCCGTGTTATCTCTTGATTTCCTAACTTCAAGGACCTAATGGGACCACCGATGAAAAGCGGTTAAGAGTTTAAAGCTCATGGTAATAGGACAAAGGCCAGGGGCAGTAGTCATTTACTGCTTGGACTGAACCCCCTTCTAACTACTGAAGTTCTGACGAAGGCCTCTCTTACCTTCCTCCTCTGAGGTGGAATTTGTCGTTGAGTTTCCGGTATTGTCTACTGGCAACGGAGCTTGAGTAGTGGTTGTAGCTTTTGTCGTTGGTTCTAGGTTAAAAACAATAAAGAGAATGCTTAAAAAAAAAACGAATAGAGTAAGACATGGGTGTCCAACACTTATGATTTTGGTGATCATAATTCTATAATAGCAAGAGGCATATTGTAGATAGAACATTTTAAATCTGGTGGAGGAGTCGTAATAAATTTCTAGACAAGTTTGTGACAATTTTTTTTATTTTGGAACAAAGATTTCCCATTTGCCGACAACATAGATTTGCTAATATAAATTTTGAATATGACAATGCGGTAATATAACAAAATCACAACGTAACCCGATTAGCCTATGTTAAGGTAAAACACCATTGAGTGTTATGGAATGTACTGTCAAAGTAATTTTAAGAATTAATGTTCCCCCCTAAATGAACTCATCTTCTGATAGTCCATCTGATCGAAGTCCTAGCGTTTCTCAAAGGACAATATACAAGTAGCCATTTGTATCATGCGCATATCACATTCAGGCAAACGACGGTGCTTATTTTGACCATCTCAAATGGCTTCTTTTGTAGCTGATAACAAAAGACTGTTTAGAAAATCAGTTAGCTTCGTTTTATTTGTACAATTGAGCATTTATTAATCATGAGGACAACTTTAATATTTGAGTGGAATCTTGTACTGGAGAATGAATCCATTCGATATAATAATTACCTTGCTGGCTGTTACAGTTTATGCTTGAAGGGTCGACTGCAAGGAAATGTATTCAAAAAAAAAGAAAAAAAAAAGTTTTAAAAATTACAAACATGATGGTAAACACTTACGATAACACTTTCCGTAAGGTTTATGAACGTCATGGATGAACATGATGAATATAGTCACTTTCACACAAGCTATGAACGTCTGGAAAATACCTATACATTTTCATAATATTTTGTAACGTTCTTAAATTTTTTTTCTGGGATTAGGTATGTCGGCCATTTGTGTAATAAATGCTCATATGAAAAAGGTGTTTGTCAGCACAATCTAGTCAACTTGCTGTTTGGTAATTTCTGTCTAGTACATTCACAAGTTACACGATAATGCTGAACGAATCTTAATGGCGTAATATATGCAGATTTACAAGCATTTGCTTTTTCTTCTGATTTTCTTCTAGTGATCGTCTTCGAATATCTATTTTAGTCAGAAATCATTGTTTAGAAAACCCCTTCGAAAATGCTGTTACTGAGATATATATAATGCAACTTCTATGCAAAATATTTGCAAATGTTTTTTTTTTTTTCTTAAATTAGGAAATTACTTTCAGTAAATGAATGTATTGTGGACGGAATATTGCTGATGAATGGCATACGTCTGCTTGACGGTAGTATGACCTACCTGTTACTCCCGAGAATGAGTAGGCCACGAAACTGCAAACGTGATCCACAGAAGGAAATCCCAGGTACTGGTACATGTAGCTGTTGAGTTCTTCCATTGTAACATTCACCAAGGGAAGGATGAAATCCAAGACACGGTGAGCGGTGCAGGCACATTTCTCAGGATCAGCCACAAACTCAAGGATTTCATCAACCACAGACTTTGCGTAGTCTGACATGTTGTTTGGTGTAAGATGAATGAGATGGTCACAAAGCTCATGGTGACTATCCAATCCGATGCTATTCACAGCAATCAGGACGACCTCATTGAATTGATTCGCGCCAAATTCGGAGTCTTCGGAGCCCGAGAAGAGATGACTGAAAACTTGATCCCAACAAGAGCATATTTCAGCACCAACCGGCATAAAGAGGGACATCCATTCCACGGCGAAATCAGAAATCAGTGTCGGAATGTCCTTCCTGGAATTCACCACGTTTGTCACTGCTCTGCAAATCCCGTTCTCGTCAAAGTCGGTTAAATTATAAAGCTTGTTTGCGGTTTGGAGAAGATATGCCAAAATGTCTAGGTTCTCAAGTGCCTCAAAGGTCACCTCTCCGTTATCGAGGCAGATCTCAATTTTGGACAAGTCTACGAAAGTGGGAGTACGATTATAATTACCATTATAACCATCATCTTCAAGGACTGATCCGATAAGAGGAAAGAGTTCACCGGTGCAGACTTGGTAAAGGGCGTCAGAATCTTGTTCGACAACCATGTGACATAAATCGTCAATCTCTGAAATATTCAGCAGTCCTGCAGATCCCTCCCACACGTGACACGTCTTGGAAACAGCATCTCCAATGTGATCAGAATGCATGATCATGGCAGCAAATTTAATCATCTCAATTGTGGCGTTCATGATGGCCGAAGGCTCAAAATCTCCTTCCATATCACCACTCGTAAACAGGACTAGGAGAGGCTCCAAACTGACGTTATAATCGCCATCTTCATTATAGATTTGGTTGACTTTCTCGCAAAAGGCATTCGCATTCTCGAAACCGAGTATACGTGCTGCATCCTCATCAACCCCGATGAGATTGCTGATAAGGTCCATTGTGCCGGAACAGAAAGATGGATCTTGGAAGAATCGGAAGACACTGTCCTTCAATTTATTTGCTACTGCGTCAAGTTGTGCATCATCTTTCAGGGCAAAGGCCATCTTGTGACAAAGGTGGTCCCCATCTCTATAGCCTCCAAGATAACTGAAAACTGTGCCAAGGATAAAGCCAACGTCCCCTCGCTCATAGAAGAAGTCTTCTCCTCGACTTGACCAGTCGAAGCAGTTTTGTCCAGGAGTTGCACATGGAGCTTCAAGACCACTCTCTGAGCGGGTATCAAATGATTCCAAATCACAGAAGATGGGTGATACAATCCGACCAACAGTTCTCATTCCCCTTACCACTACGTTGTCTATTGGGTAGTCTTGGCTAACGGTATCATCAAATAGAATATCAGTAAGATGAGTGCAACTTTGGTCAGAGTCGTGAAAGTCGAAACCAAATTCGTCTCCTACTGTTTCCAGAAGGCCTGTGAAATCAAAATCAAAGTCTTCTCGATCTTCTTCTTCTCTTTCGTCATGATGGTAATCAAAAACAGACTCAACAATGGGAATAATGTCATTGATACAGACTTGGTAAAGTGCATCAGAATCTTGTTCGACAACCATGTGACATAAATCGTCAATCTCTGAAATATTCAGCAGTCCTGCAGATCCCTCCCACACGTGACACGTCTTGGAAACAGCATCTCCAATGTGATCAGAATGCATGATCATGGCAGCAAATTTAATCATTTCAATTGTGGCGTTCATGATGGCAGCAGGCTCAAAATCTCCTTCCATATCATCACTCGTAAACAAGACTAGGAGAGGCTCCAAACTTACGCCATAATCACCACCTTCATTATAGGTTTGATTGACTTTCTTACAAAAGGCATTTGCATTCTCGAAACCGAGTATACGTGCTGCATCCTCATCAACTCCGATGAGATTGCTGATAAGGTCCATTGTGCCTAGACAGAAAAATGGATCTTGGAAGAATCGGAAGACACTGTCCTTCAATTTATTTGCTACTGCGTCAAGTTGTGCATCATCTTTCAGGGCAAAGGCCATCTTGTGACAAAGGTGGTCCCCATCTCTATAGCCTCCAAGATAACTGAAAACTGTGCCAAGGATAAAGCCAACGTCCCCTCGCTCATAGAAGAAGTCTTCTCCTCGACTTGACCAGTTGAAGCAGTTTTGTCCAGGAGTTGCACATGGAGCTTCAAGATCACTCTCTGAGCGGGTATCAAATGATTCCAAATCACAGAAGATGGGTGATACAATCCGACCAACAGTTCTCATTCCCCTTACCACTACGTTGTCTATTGGGTAGTCTTGGCTAACGGTATCATTAAAAAGGATATCGGTAAGATGAGTGCAACTTTGGTCAGAGTCGTGAAAGTCGAAACCAAATTCGTCTCCTACCGTTTCCAGAAGGCCTGTGAAATCAAAATCAAAGTCTTCCCTTTCTTCTTCTTCTTCTTCTTCTTCGCCATCATGGTGGTCCAAAACAGACTCAAGGAAGGGAAATATGTCCTTGATACAGATATGGCGAAGTTCCTCAGGATTAAGGGCCAACACTGTCTGACATAAATCATCAACCTCAAAAATATTAAACCCGTGACCAGAAGCCTGCCACATTTGACACGATGTTGATAGGGCTTCTCCAATGTTGTCTGAGTGCATTATCATCGCTGCGAATTTGATCATCTCAACTGTGACGTGCATTACAGCTTCGGGCCTAACAAACACTTCCTCTCCTTCCTCACCACTTGTAAACAAGGCTAAGAGAGGCTCAAAGCTCATGTTATAGTGTCCGTCTTGCTTATAAATTTCTGATATTTCCATGCAGAAGGCATCCGTGCTATTAAAGCCTATCATCTGAGCAACATCTCCGTCAACTCCCATGAGCTTAGTAATGAGGTCGATTGTATCAGAGCAGAATGGTGCATCATCGAACAGTCTGAAGACACTGTTCCGCAAAGTACCTGCTACCGTATCAAGCAGTGCCTCATCATCCAGTGCAAAGGCCATCTGGTGGCAAATGTGGTCACCATCCCTGTAGCCTCCAAGAAAGCTGAATATGGAGCCAACAATAAAGCCTACATCCGAATGAAAGAAGTAGTCCTCGCCGCGGCTTGTCCAGTTGAAGCAACCACGTCCAGGGTTTTCACATGGGGCTTCGATGGAATCCCGCGAACCGTTACGGAATGATTGCAAATCACAGAACATGGGGGCTACGACCCGACCGATAACTTTCATCCCCTTCATCACAACGTTGTCAATTGTGTATTGTTGCCTGATGACACTATCAAAGATTATATCAGTGAGATGTGAGCATGTTTGATCAAAGTCGTAAAAGTCGAAGTCAAATTCTGTGCCGATTGCCTTGAGGAGGGCTATGAAATCAAATTCGAACCTATCGAATGTCACGTACCTCAGGCATTGCTCGATAATGCTCTCTTTTGAAACATCTCTATAGTCATTGTATCCTAAGGAAGAACAGAATCTTTCGTCGGTGTGTGGAGACATTCGGCAGAGAAATTCAAGGGATGCCATATCTGATTTATGAGAAAGGATCTCCGCGATAGAAAGTAGATGGATTAAAGCATCTTTTTCATCCATATATCCATAATTGTAAAAGTCAATCTCGCTCATGTTGCCTCTCCAATTGAAAGAATTTAGTACCTCATCACAAAGAGCTTCACTGCTTGCAACGTGAGAGTAGTTTCCAGGTGCGATGCCAATATTGGCATGGAAGCTTTCAGCAAAATCAATACACCGGCTTCTGTTGGTGATAACACTGTAAATGCTTGTCGTTATTTGGTTAACGAGTTCGTTGAACAGTTCAAAATTTCCCTCATCTCTCATTAGAAGCGCCCAACTTGAAACGTTACAAATCTGCTCGACATCATCAAAGCCGCCAAGCGTTGCAAAAGCTCCAGTCATAGTATCATGTTCACCTCCGAAGAACGGCTCACCTCCCATGTCACCACTCCCCTCCTCACCGTCGAAGAGAGAGAGACATGTACCAGGGATCGATCTAACCTGTTCGGCAACGATAACTTTCAGAACCACTCCAAACACATTGTGAGATGACGGCTCGTTGTTGAATATGAGCCCTGCCAGACCTGTGCATATTTCGTATTGGTCAGGGAATTCGAGAAATGGAAAGTCTACGTCAGTCTCTGTACCGTCAAATAGGGGATAAGACCAATTTCTATTCAAATCTGGAATTAGTCCAATATTCTCTACTACGTTCGCAGTATCGTCGTATATCGGGTTGGTCCAGTTGAAATCTAAATCTTTTATGGGTGAAAATGGGTTAGTTATATTTGGGACAGTTGGGATGGTTATATTTGGGACGGTCACCTCTGGCAGGTCTGGGAGAGAACCAAGATCAATCGAAGGAATGGAGAATCCTCGCCGCTTTCGGCTTCGCGTACTGTCTCGTACGTCGCCTTCATCCTCGCGTTCCTCTCCGCCTTCACCCTCGCGCTCCTCTCCGCCTTCCTCTCCGATCAATGTTTCAATAAAGGACCAAGAATTCCGACAAATGGAGTACGCTTCAGCATGGGATCCATTCCGAAGAGCCTCAAGGACCGGGTCACAGAGCTCCTGCATTGCTCCACCGGATATCCAGTTGAGTCTTGGACCCATCTGAACGCACAGGGAACCGACTGCATGGACGACATCTTCTGCTTGATACATCATTCCGACTGTAGATATGATGTCACTAATGTTTAGATCTGGTAGGATAAATCCGGGGACGGTAAACGGTTGAATTAAGCTGAGGTTGTATGCTGGTTCCGTGGTCCATTCAACCTGCCATTCGGTCGAATCCTCCGCTTGAGTCACCCCGGCTACCAGATACGAGACAATGGCTACCACCACAAGCGCTTTCATTGTTGAAGTAGATGATGGAAGTGACTGTGTGTCACTGGGCGAATAGGTAGAAACTATTGCACGAAGTGCGAAGTACCCCACCTGCAAATACAAAACGGATTGATCAAATTTAAAATTGGAAATGAAAATTCAAAGATGTCTCGTTTAATGTTTATTGTTTAACTTATTACATGCTTCTATGTAGGGCGTCGATCCTGGGGGAGGGGGCATTGACCCCCAAAGAAAATATTGGGGGGGGGGGGGCAAAACGATATGTTTTGCCCCCCCCCCCCCAATAAATCCGGAGATGTAAAATAGAATAAGGAAAACTGATGATGAAACTTTCAAACAATGAAATACAAAATGTATTACACGATCAGACTTCAATTTCGCCACGCGACTCCGCGCGCAAATTCTCTAATTTTCATGTAACCGTGGAGAAGCTGGTTTTAAGAGGCGTTAGAAAATTATGAACAGTACTACATGTATATATATATATATATATATATATATATATATATATATATATATATACTTCATTTGAAATGACGCCATTAAAAAACGTTCTGAACATACATAATTCAGTGTAAAGTTTTAATTTTCACATTTATTCAGGGTTTTTCTTTACTTTTTGATCTTTTATTAGTGTTTATTATTTCTATTAATCTGTGTTATACATGTATCTTCTCTCTTCAGTTTGCTGTTATCTAAGATATATTTTCCCCATCATTTTCTCGTTTTCGATGTGATCTTTAATTCCATTTTCTGTTCATGATACCGATATGTTTACTTTACTTAAGTTCAAATTACCATCATATCTTTATCAATGCTATGATGATCAGAGGCGGGGCTCCCGGCGGGCACAGTGCCCCCTCACTTTTTCAAGTACCCCAAAAGTGCCCCTTTTATTTATGAAAAGTGCTCTTTTTCACAGCTGATAGTTGCCCGTTTTTCTTCGTATAGTGCCCAGTTTTCTTTCTAATAAGTGCCCTTTTTACCTTCTGATGGGTGCCCCTTTTAACCTCAGAAATAAGTGCCCCTTTTGTTTTCTGATAAATGCGACATCGGCAGATATTGGTATATACATGTACATGTATATATATATATATATATATATATATATATATATATATATATATATATATATATGTAGGTAGGTATGTATAAAGTCCACAAAAGAGCCATATACCTGTACCTCCAAATAATCAGAGAGGCTTCATAATAATACATTCCCCTACTGATATCAGCACAATAGTGAGGCAGTGGAACAGGGAGTAAGACATGTAGGAGGGGCACAATGCCCTAAACTATACAAGAATGAGCAGTGCCCTAAATTATAAAAAGGAAGGAGGACAATTTTTCTCTGAAATTTTTCCAAAGCTCACTCGCTACGCTCGCTCGCATTTACTATTGTCTTATTATCATATTAGGAAAATCACTGTATATAATTCAACACCACCCGTTGCGTTCAGCGTTGGAAATAAATCTTACTTTTTTTCTCCCTCACTTCGCTCGCTAGCAAATGAATAATCAGACCATTACACTCAACTGCAAAGTAGTTTTTATCTTGAACCATATTAAGATAGAAACAATAGCGTGTCCAAAATAATAATGTTATGGAGAAACATGGTGTTGCTTTATGCGCAATAGCAGGGGAATTTCCATTAGTTACGGGTGCTAAACGTTTAATAGCAAAATAATGCGTATTGAAGAAAGATGCATTACATGTTTAATCGAATTAAGTAAAATCGGGTATTTTGAAAATTCAAGGTTAACTATATATTCTTTATTTAGCACACCCTTCTTGTCTTGGTTAACAAGGACAGCTTTTGACATGGTTGATTTTCATGATTCGGCCCACTGAGAAAATTGATTTTGAATTTAGTTGAATCTAATGCCCTCACGGTAAATCACTCCTCTGAATATAAAGCATTATCTTCGAACGCAGTATCGATTTGGTTGTTTCTCCAATAATAATGGTACATTCGTGTTAATATGTAGAGCGCCCTTGTCCGTCACGGCGCGGCGCTCCAACATTACTACCCCGGTCATAGGCGAGCGACCAAATAGCGCTCTAGCATATCGGGGACCCTCGTTGTCCGCTTCTCTATTCCTTTTCCTTTGAACATTTAATTAAAGGTCAGCGATTTCATGTATTATTCTTGAATTAAATTTATTATTCAGGAATATTGATTGGTAAGGACGATAAAGAAGGCTGCCTTTAATAGGGTACGTTTAGCCCTAAGCAAAATTACATTTTGGTCTAGAGGGGATGATTTTCGAATTTCCTTATACTTTAATCAGTTCATTAGTGACTATCGAGTGCTCTCTTGGAGTAAGAGAGTGGAGTTTCACTCTATTTTCATTCCCCGGGGAGTGACGTCAGTGATCACTCGATTTAAAAATTTTTTTTTTTTTTTTACAGTGTATATTATATAAGGCACAATTGATTTGCTATGGCTAATTCAAAGGCCCGGGGAATAAACCCATTGGCCACTAAATTATCTCATTCCACTCGGTTACCGTAGGCAATGGGTTAATTATGATGCCAATAGAAATACGGCAATGTTTTCCCGTGATATTATGCTTATGAAACAGACATTTGTTATCTTCTGTGTCGCTCAAAAATTTAGTAGAAATACTTTTCATGGCCTTGTGAAAAGAGCCCTGGCATACGCGTGTCCCTTATAATTTTACCCCTCTTGCAATATTATATAAATGTTCACAATAACGCTTGGAGCATGATCTTGAATATCTGTCTGTCAACGCAAGCAATATTTGCATGAAATGAAGAGCGGCGGGAATAAATAGTATTGGAACATGCATTGCGAAGTTACTCAGATACACCGTGGCACTCTGATATATTTATTTTTTAACACTTTATTTCTTCGTCAAAAAGTGATACTAACATGACCAGTACAACAAATTCCTTCCACAAGAAAATCAGAAAATTAATCTTAATTCATCAATGATACAATGTTCTTGGAGATTCTGTCTTAATATTACTATAATTATATCATCTTTCTCGTAATATAGTAGTGCCAAGTTAAGAACGGACCGCAGATCATGGGATTTCACTACACCACATGCACGCATGCCATGCATGCGGCCAATCGATAATCTCTATACAAAATGAAGCTCAATCACGGTCTTTCATATTCAAATCTGGTGTCCAGTGAAAGCGAATGTTAGGTGGTGTTAAACAAATTGCTACGCAACCGGCGTCAACAATCGTGGAGTAGTGGTCAAATTTCTCCTGTCCCCCTTTTTTTCCCCTTGGATAACCCTCATAATTCATGAGTTAAATTTCAAGATTGATATTTCAAAACGTTATGATTTAATACCAGCTGGATGAATTGAAAAATAATCCGAGACACTGTGTAAATTTCGTTTCGTTTCCTTTCATTTATTTTCCATTTCCATAAAAACAAGTACAAAGGTACAAGATAAATACATGTGATACAGCCTGTTTAGAAATTAGAATGACATGAAAATGGACATGAAAAGAGAGAGCTTTGGAAAAGCCTTTAAGCATGTTAAGGCTTTGTGAGTATAAAGTAAATGAAATATCGCTTCCCATCATTCTTTTACTCATTTTCTCGCACATATTTAAAAAATCTATCATTTATGGATATCAAATATGTCATCCATAAAGTATTTAGGAAATAATACAAAGGATGCATTCATTTAGGAAACCCCCGGAGTTTTGCGATTTGATGTACATAAAGAATGTACTGTCCCTCTTGACACAAAATAATTATGCCCCCTTTTATATAAGCCTGTTCTACATTAGAAGGGTGAATACACAGCGCTCCTTCCCACCCCCACTCCCGAAAAAAGAAAGAAAAAAAAAAGGGGGGGGGGGGGTTCATGGGTAAAACTGTCTTATGTCGCTTCATGTGTCTGTGGTTTTCTCGATATTAAACCGGTTTCCCTCTGAAAAAACCCAACTTCTAAATGAAAATTCGTTTATTCGGCCACCCATTACATCATGCTTCGTTGCGTAAGTATCGTTACAACATCCTATGCATAACGCTGTGGGGTTTTTTGTTCTGAATGTTTGAGACAGACACAGCAAGGCAACTTGTACATCAAAGTGCAAAGAAAAACAATAAGTGAAAGCAAATTTGACGCCCCGGGGGCTCAGGCTGGCTGCGCAAATAGCGCAGTCTGATTGGGGGACTTTTACAAAGAAGGGGGCAAATAAATGCGTTTGACGGTGAAATGGTTGCTAAAAACACGAATAAATAACAGACAATTGCTGCCTCAAATTGGAATGAAATTAGACAATCGAAAGCCGTCTCCAGTGAATCAGGTATCCTTATTCATGTTTGCTGACATGTGTATTTGGATTATTATGGACTTATAAAAGAAAGTTGCACAACCGGTATCACGTATAAGCAACATTTATGTAGACAAAGAAGAGTGAACATTTGCAATGGCTACGACATTGGAAAGACTATGCCAATCACAATTAATATATTTAATTTTGCAGCTTTCTCTTAAATAATCATAATAATAGTGGCTTCTTATAGAGCGCGTAGGTCCGTCAAGCATAACGCTCATGGCGCTATAAGGAAAATACAACAAATAATAAGTTATTTAACCAAAAGCATTAAACTAAGAGCATATACACAAATTAGAATTAATGTAACCATAGCAAAATTATAGTGTGGTTAACTTGCAACAACTTAAGGAAACATATTGTACAAGGAAAATTTAATAAAGAATGCAGAGCAATTTTCAAATTAAATGATTTTATAGGCTTGCAACGGTATAATCATGATAATAGAACGGCTTCTCAAAGTAACGAAAAGCTCTCATATTGCACAGTGTAATTAGGAATAAATTCTCCCCCATTTCAGAACTAAATCTCGATCAAAAGAGTGCCTGGGCTTCCAGCATTTCTGTTTCTGGTCGACAGCTCTGCGTGCCGGTTGGATAAAGTATTATCATGTGCAGTGTATTCATAGGCCCTACTATCTCGATCAGACAAAGCAGGAAGTACAGGAACTGCATTTGATTCTGAAAGGGTAGGACAAAACTGAAGACGGATTTTCCCCTTTATCTGCATTATTCACTTCAAACAGTTCTTTAGAAAGAGGCAAATGGTGTAAATTGAATAGATCTGTAATCAGATTTACTGCTAGGGTATTACGTTATGTTCAGATCATTCTGAATACCTGACATTGTGTCATATTTAGTAACATCAACAAGTGTCTAAAGTAGAAGTACATTTCGTTTTACTCATTCGTTATTTTAAACATGATAATATCCATCCTAGAAATTAATGAAATTATATTGAACACTATACTCGGTAGATCCACAAAAAAAAAAATACAATAATAAAAATCAATAATTTGTAAAAATATTATGTGTACGAGTTATTTTATCGATTTTTGTTACCAACTCTCTTACTCTCTTTAAAAAGATATAGGCCTACCACCCAAACGTAGTAGTGATAAGAAAGGTAGAGAGAGAGAGGAAGAGAGAGAGAGAGAGAGAGAGAGATAGGAGTTTGTCAGCTTACCGGCCAGACAGACACACAGACAGACAAGAAGAAGCGAGAGAGACACACAGAGCGATGAAAAAGAGGTAAGAAAAAAGACGCCAGATAATGTTATTGATCTGTTATGTCTATCGCAACGATAGCTAGCTTACTCTTAAGATAATGTATCAATTACAAGGACGTTCGTGACATACAGAGTTGCATCATAGTACAATAGAAAAAAAACTAATTATCTCAATCGTGGAAGTGGCCTCTATTTATTTCTACATGACCCATTTCACAATGTAAACACGGCGTATGAATGCGAGAAACCAGTAATTATTTATGGACAAGGGGAAGAACAGTTTTGAAGAAAGGAATTAGGGCTTAAAGGTATCTATATTTAACATGTTTAAAATGTGCTCTTCCTCGAACGATCCAGTAATGAAACATTATAAAATTTAAGCAAAATATGACGAATTTATAGCCTAATAATAAGGTCCTAAATCTCTATTTATTAAATTGTCTTTCCATTTTTCCATCTCTTCTCTCCTGCACCATTTCTATTGTTCCTCTCTACTACTCTCAATTACTCTCCCTTCTCTCCACCCCCTTTTTCTCTCCTATTCTCTTATTCTCTCTCTGATTCTGATTCTCTTTCACTCTGATTTTTCTTACTCTCCCAGCCTCCCCCTCCCTTTATTTTCTCTATCTCATTGATCCCCCTGTCTTCTTGTATCTCATCCTATCATTCTCTTTCCCCCTCTCTCTCTCTCTTTCTTTCTCTTTCCCTCTCTCTCTCTCTTTCTTCCTCTCTCCAAGTCGTGCCCATCTCTCCTTAGGAGTAGATACAGAAGAGAGTTAAAATATTTACTTCGTATACAGGCTTAATGGATACATAAACGAACTTCACAGATCATCTTTCTAAATGACCTTTGCTGGTTCTAGATATATTTCAAAGTCATATGAACAAAAACTTACAACGCAGCCTCTGTTTTTGATTATTTTTAGTTGATGATTATTTGTTGAAAAATAAACATTTTGTGCATAATATGTTTCTTTGCCTTTTTTGTAGAGTTCTGGTCATGCAATTATATTGTGAAAGAAACTGTCTCAAAGGAATTGGGATGGGTTGACCATGTCTACATATGAATGGTTTTATACTGTGTTGTTTTGGAATCATCAAAATAGATAAGAAATTGACCCAATCTCGCTGAAAAGCACAAGTACTGCACACAGAAATGGGTATATGGGACTACACACACACGTGATATGAATGTTCGGCCCAAACATTTCCGCCATTTCTAGTCATATTTCGAATATAAGAGCATTTAAAGAGCAGTTCTTTTCAGGGGATGTTTCTACTACGATGTTCTTCCAAGCTCACAAATTATTTTCCACCTTTCCCAGAACTCAAGATTGCCTTTAACTATAATCCTGCCATTGGTCAGTAAATAGTACAGTTTTTTTTTAAATTCTTTCATATTCTATATTCTAGTTTACTTTGAATGCACCCCTTCTTTTATCGCATTTTCATCTCAATATCTTCTTAGTGATGAAAAGATGACATCGACATACTTTTATTTATTATCTTATCTATTCCTGTACGTACACGGGAGCGCAGCCCCCGTTTCCGCTATATCAAATCATACCGTGGACAATGCAATATCGATAAACTGGTACCATGGGTTACGGGACTCGCTCTGTTTGCCCTATGCACAAGCGCTCTTCACGTCATTATCAGGTTTGGTGCAGATCATAATCAATTTTGAGTGTTGTGTCGTTTCCATGACATTGAATACTGATCAATAATGTGAACCTTGGCAATATCTGGGATCACTTGGAATGAGGACGGACGGATCTGTTCGAAAAAAGTGCAATTTTTCTACTTTGGGGAAATATTCAAGGCATAATTGTTAGCAGTTTCCTATATTGAGATGCTGAACTTTAATGAATATTTGCGGTTACATACATGATGTTATAATCAGCTTTGATACACCTGCCTTATAAACCATTAGGTATTCCTAGGTGAATAGTAAAATCGAATAGCATGACAATATAATTTGAATTATAGTTGCCTATTATCATAGGCGTCCATATATTTATTCATTTCATTTGCAGTTGCCCACACTTTTCCGAAGAAGAAGAGTGCTTTCAACGTAAATACGTACACTGTAAAAAATAACTGTAAAACTACAGGTTTTCTGGCCGTTGAAATTACAAGTTATTGCCGTTTTTTAAATTTTACAGTCTTTTTCCTGTAAAACAACAGCAAGTTTGTTGGTTTACCGGAAATCAGCATTTACAATCTCCCGACAGAAAAACACTTTTAAAAACCATTTTCTCATATTTTAACAAGTTACCCCGTTGAATTACCAAATAGTGGGGAAAACACTTATATGAATATTCATGATTTTTTAGTAGCGTATTGCGTTTGGTGTTGCTCGATTTACTAACTGTCACCCAAGGCATAAAAAACTATAAGGGGTATATCAGAAATAGCACTAGATTGAACTAACTGGATAGGATAGGTCTGGGATAGGAGAGATTAAGATAGAGAATAGAATACGTTAAAGCGGGATAGGTTACAAAGTAAAAAATAACTGTAAAACTACAGACTTTCTGGCCCTTGGGATCACAAGTTATTGCCGTTATTTCAATTTTACAGTCTTTTTCCTTTAACACAACAGCAAAATTTGTTGGTTTACCGGAAATAAGCATATATTTACAATCGCCCGACATGAAGCACTTAAAAAAAAAAAAATTCTCATATTTTAACCTGTTACCCTGTTAAATTACAAATCGTTTCCATTGTTCCGTTTTAATTTACATAGATTTTCCTGTTAGAAATTAAAGTTTCTACTATTTAATAACAACAACAATAACAACAAAATACCGAAATCTGTTATTTTACATTTACTGTGGAAAAACGGGCATTCCTGGCATCCTGACTGCCAGGAAATTTCCCGTGAAAAAACTGCAAATTTTTTTACAGTGTAGATACGAAAGAAATGAAATATGAAATAATTTATTTGGGAATTCGTTCACCCGATGATCCGTTAAAATGTGAAATTACTGACTTTAACAGAAAATAGATAGTATTGCATTCCAGTGGCAGATCTAAAATTGTTAGCGGATAATTTTCCCCGAAATTTTCCCCAGGAATAGGAAATGTCAAGAATTATTGACGTTATACTATGCATTCATTCACAAAACGGTGAACCATGAATGTCATGGCGACAATCACATACTTCGAATTCATTTTAAACACCTCCACTTCTCCAAATATGATAAAATAATGGCTATGATTACGTTATGATTACTTTTTTAATATGACCAACTCCAAAGAAATAGAAAATCGTGTCTGGATTTCGCCCCTTCTCATTCCATTACGAAATTTCAACACTGAAGAGACAACATGATCATGCTAAGAGAGAAGAATGCAAATATCATGAATACGAAGAAAACAAATGAGAATTACAACCGAAATCACTAAATTGGTGCTTTTTTGGAAGCTTACATTCAATGAAAGGCAATGATTTTGTGGGAGAATCATCCTTAATTTTGAAGATATGCAGCTTTGGTAAAATTCTGCCTTCATCTTTTTAGTTTTTCGTTTTCATGGTTTTGGGCAGCAAATATCACGCTATTTGGGGGCATGCTTTGAAAGTCGTCAATTTCCTCACTATAAAAAAGTATTTTTAAATGCTTACATTTATTTGGAGGTAATTCTACATGGTACACAATTGGTACAAAATCATGCATATCGACTGTCATATGGACCTCTTTGGAATAACATATCTGCACGAAAATGCCTTCATTGTTAAGGAAGAAATTTTACTATTTCATTAAAGTTATTTCAGTGACTAATAAATTAGAGACTTAAAAGTTTCTTCTCTCATCTGAAAACTAAGGGACATCTTCCCCCTTTCCTGAAGACTTTCACGGGCAATCGTTTTAAGGGTTTCTTTGTAAATGACATATCTTAGAGGATGTATCAAAATCTTGGACTTAACAATGAGAACTCCACACTAACCTATAACATAAAATGTCAGCTAAATACTTCAAAATTTCATTGTCGTTGCCATTGAATTGCCGGATTATTAGTAGAGTCAATTAGTCACTTATTGTAAAACGGGCTGAATGATATATAAGGACAAAAATTCAGAATATTTTTGACATAGGTTTTCCTCAGAAGTACTGCGGATCCTTTTCGTTTCTTTAATTCATGATGAAAAAAATCTTCGCTTACAACTGACAAATGTAAGCTCGTTATTTCCAAATCCAGACTCTCATCAACTGAAAAACGTTTCTCAGTAGCTGCATCAAAAACGAGGAACAATATTCTACTCAGCATCAGAGAAATAACCTGTCGTGCCACTTTCAAAAGATCCCTAAAAGCATATTTCTTTCCCCAGTTATATAATGTTCGAATGCAATCTCTTACTTTTTTGAGTCTGTCTTTTTGATGTTGCTGTTGTCTTTTCTTTTCAAATTTGTAATTTTGTAGCGCTATGGTACTTTCTGTTTTTAGCGCTCCTAAATATTCAATATTATTATTATTATTATTATTATTATTATTATTATTATTATTATTATTATTATTATTATTATTATTATTATTATTATTATTATTATTATTATTATTATTAAAAAAAGACAAGATTCTAAATAATTACTGGGGGAAAGTAGTGTAGGCCCCCCCCCCCCCCCACCTCATTTTGCATTCTGTTCATCCCGTTTTACAATATTTAAGAAATGGTGCATGCACATTTTTTAACTTTTCGGGAAAGCGATCTTGGTGTTTCGTTCGATTCCAACCTCCAAATTAACCATTTACATTTAAATGTTATTGTTTTACAGTATATCAAGTAAATGGCTCAATATAAGATACATAACAAGCCTGAAGGAGAATATTTTCTTTTCTTTCATGTTTAATCAGAACTCTGAAGTAATATAACAAGAACTCCCGTACATGTAATTAGATCATCCAATATTTATACATTTTTGCGCAAACCAATTATCGCGAGTTTTACAAAAGTAGCCATTACTCACTCAAGCGTAATAAAAAAATTATCAATAATCATAATGTCATCGGATGAAACAGATCCTCACCCATAATTCTATAAGAAAAAAATCATATCGATAATGTGAAATTATGATTTTTGAGGATATTTTCAAAGTGTGTACTTTTTTTGATACGCCCTGTATAGTGTTACTATCAGAGAATGGCTCCTTTTTAAATGTAGCTTTAGCTTCAACGATATTATATTTCTGTGTATAGCCTACTTGTAGATCAGTTTTATCAAAACGATTCTGTGAATAGCAAGACGTTCATAGGCCATGCATGTAATACTTAAAAATAAATTTTGGACAATGACTATTATTCAGCGGTCTCCATTATAAAAAAAACGTCAGAAGGAGAATGAATTTTCCTTTAACCATGTTAGCTGAATTGCTTCTAGGAATTTTTTTTTTTTCGTGAAATGACAACAGTTTCTGTAGATACAAGCCAGATTTAAAACATCACAAGGGCAATTTAAAGTGTGTACTATTTTTTATAAGAACTGTAGAACGAAAAGAAATGACTAGGTTACAGGTCAGGAGACCGACAGCTCACAAGACAGTATAAAGACTTAATATATATTAATATTTTGCCAAATAAAAATGATGATTATGATGATAATTACATGAATGGGGAAAAACTAGTTTGATAGAAATACTGACATATAATGTCTTTAAAAAAGGATCCTTATCAAATAATTTCTAGGTTGTCAAAGTCTTAGGTTGAATTATGTCCTAACCAGCTAAAATATGTAATAATGAAGAATTGTTTTCAGATAAGACTACAGTATTTTCACAATACACGCATGATACAACAGTCATACCGGTATTAATATGAAAAATATAAAAATTAAGCTGACCTCTTAATAATCCTTATAAATATGAATAAATATACACACAAATATATATAAGATTATTCAATTATCAACTTTTTAGCATCTTCGGATTATTCTTAGCAATTATTGTTCAGCATTCTGGAAAGAATATAAATCGATAAAGTGCAAGCAGGAAAGGATAAATTAAATAAGAATGAAAGTCACTTACGACTCGGCGTAATTATTCCAGAGCCAAGAAAGTGGTGCACATATCACAGAGCAAATATAAATCCGCACGTGTTAAAGTGGCGACTTACCGAAGCTGTGTAAAAAGCAGAGCATGCAAAGTGTTGCCCTTATCCAACACCAGTCTCGAGATAACCCATCACTTGGCATCATGATGCTATGACGTAATACATTAGCCATCCAACCAGGAGAGCTTACAGAAACTCCCCTGTCACACTGGCAAGGCCGATACTAGACAGACAATAGGCCGATTACAAACTATCGCTAGCCCTGAATTGGCGATTCATTGTCGGTCGGTTTAGAGACGGTTGGCGAAACAACTGGGGTATATAGGATTTACAACAGTCATGATAATCTGTCCAATTTAGGGGCCCGTTAGACTTGACCGATATTAAATAACGATAACAATGGTGACATTTCAATTAAAAGCACACCCTACAATGCTGTGTGTGCTTGTGTGTATGCTCGTGTATGTTAATAGTAGGACAGGTGTAGGGTGAACCTTTAATGAAAAAAATCTTGTGATAGTTATCATTATCAGTCAAGTCTGACCAGCCCTTAAAGTGATTTGGTAACTTTGTAGAGGCTTGATAAAATGTGAGCTGCCTGGCCTTACATGCTATCAGTGAATGTAACATGGTGTAAAAATGAAGCCCACGAAAAAAAAGCACTTCAAAATCATCATGTGCTTCACAAAAGTAAACATATGCAAGTGACTGGAAATGCCAGACTCATTTTCCCCCATAGACTCAGTGTTAGACTAAAGCGTATGGCCATACGCTTTCGTAAATGGGAGTATTCAGTCATAGATATCTTAATAATAGCATTATATATTTGAAAACCTTTCTATGCCTGGCTATTTATTTATCCTTTTGAACATCATTATACAAGACAGATATCAAAATGCAACAATCTATTAAACCAAGCCTCCACAAAGTCACCGAATCCCTTTAAAGCTGGACAATGGCAAACGATCGCCCAGGCAAGAGATTCCTACCTGGTTATTTTCGAGAAAAAAAAAAAACCCGAACGAAATCCATCCTCTATGTCTTTGCTTTTACCTTGTATCTGTGGGTATTTTCCCGCAGTACTTGTATATTATGTATTAAGAATATTGGATTTCACATCATAAATACAAAAATGAGATATCATGCATTAGAAAATTTTAATGTTTTTTTTTTATTCTAAATGGTTAACATAAAAAAAATATCATATTGATCACTTGCAAAATTAAAAACCAGTCCTTTATATCTTAACCGTGTACATTCGATACGAGAGCTGAAAATATTGTAAATTCATTCATGTTGGACTTTGGGACTGGTAGTTTTACTTGCAGTAAGAATAATTTACTACGTACTGATGATTTGTTAAAATTCTCTTGACGTTTAAAGCCTTTTTTTTCATGTAGTCGTGCAATTGAAACTTATGTTGAAATCGACCTGACAGCTAAAATAAAAGTAAGTAGAGGCCTCAGATGTGTATACATGTTGGTAATCAATTAAAGGACTTAATAAAAATGTTGAAAAATTATGTTATTTATATATATATATATATATATATATATATATATATATATATATACGCAGATCTACTAAATTCAATTTACCAGTATGGTAAGCGCACATGTGATAATCCTTTTTGTTCTTGGTTTTGTCAGTTCATATTAAATTGCAATCATCAACATATTGGGGATTATACTTAATAGCTAAGATAGATTCATTTGACCTACATCTTGACCGAATTTGGACCACGGTATTAATTCAACGCCATCTCGATATCAATATTGGGCTACACCAGAAAAGTGTTAAAACAACACCTGTTTGATAGTGGGCTACACCAGGTAAGTGTTAAAGGGGGTACCCAATGCTGAAACAATGTTAGTTCATTTAAAAGATCATGATTTTATTAGCAGAAAATCATCTGCCTTAAGTTTTTTTTTAAATTCGTGTTGCCAGAAAAATCCCCGAAATATGGTAAGACTTCAGGATATTTTGGCCCCTCAGCTGTGTCCCAATTTCAGCTAGGTAACCACAATGACGTCAAAGTGGTTACCCAGGTTCGCGTATTGCAGATGTGTTGCGCGCTAGACTGTACAAAATGCATTACACCTTGCGCGCATTTTGCTATAATTGCGCGACAAGGTAACCACTTTGACGTCATTGTGGTTACCTAGCTGAAATTGGGACACAGCTGAGGGGCCAAAATATCCTGAAATCTTACCATATTTTGGGGATTTTCTGGCGACACGAATTAAAAAAAAAAATTAAGGCAGATGATTTTCTTCTAATAAAATCATGATCTTTTAAATGAACTAACATTGTTTCAGCATTGGGTACACCAGGTAAGCTTTAAAACAACACCAGTTAGTGTTAAAACAACTCCAGTTTGATTCGAAACTGGTGTTGTTTTAACACTTATCTGGTTTAGATACCGAGATGGTGTTGAATTAACACCCTGGTTTGGCAGTGAAAGCATGAAACCCGTTATATCATCAGTCTTACTTCCTCACCGTTCAGAATACTCAGTAATGTCTTTTGGTTGTATCGAAACTCTATGTTGTGGTAGTAAAAATGAAACCCCAAAACATAACATTTCAAAGTAGAGAGCTAGTGATGAAGACACTAACAAAAGTGAGCGAAAATGTTGACTAGATAGGTTATCTCCCCCCCATGATGACAGTATGGTTGATATCGAAAATTAAAAATTTACATTTGATAAGCTAGTTTAGATTTAATTATCCTACAGATTCTCTTCAAAAATAAAGCATTATATAGAGAATATCATCAAACGATTGCATATTCACATTTCTCATTTCATCATAACATAATCATTATTTGGCCATTAACTGGCTTCTATTTTCTGTTTTTGTTGTTGTTGTTGTTGTTGTTTGTTGTTTTTGTTTTTCTATCCCTATGCCATAGTGTAACTGGATGTTGAACAGGTAGATCCGTTGAATACTTTCATACATAACAAACAGGACGTTTTCTCTCTCCTTGGATAGCACTACAGGTTGCATAATATAGGTCAACTTCTTTATTGTCCCTCAGAGTTTTGTTCTCTTTCACCTGCGCTCAATCTCAGTCCGGACAGCGTTACCTGTTGTCATGGGGAAGGTCATTATGTTTGCTTATTGGACTTTGGTGCCACCGTATGACAGGAACAACTTGAGAGAGGGAGAGAGAGAGAGAGAGAGAGAGAGAGAGAGAGAGAGAGGGGGAGAGAAAGGGAGAGAGAGGGAGAGAGAGGGAGAGAGAGAGAGAGAGAGGGGGGGGGGGTGCAAGTTCGTATTTACAGTCTAAGTTTGGGACAAGCAAAAGGCCATTTGGACTGAGCTGAGAAATCCACTGAATTAAAAATTGAATATTTCTTCGTGAAAACCAGGCCGTCGTTATCCAGACTGACCCATTATAGCAGAAGTACAAAATTGGAAAGAAGCATATCAATTACTTTGGAAAGAGTTATTCAAAAATTAATCCAGTCCAAAGTAACTTTTTCTTACAAGAACCCACATTATAAGTCGAAAGGTTTGTGGGGCCAGGCACTCTTCTTTCCTTGTACTTCTAATCTTGAATGATGAATGAACTAGATATACATTCTATCAGTCTATAAATTTGTTGTAATAATCATTCCTTCATATAATGTGTGAAGACATGATCAAGTGATGATGGGGATTGTATATGGAGTTAATTTAATGATTATCAACGAGCAAGTAGTACATGTATAGATATGTATGCAAGCAAAAGTGTTCAACACTGAAATTAGAGAGGGAGAGTGAGAGGGAGAGAGAGAGAAAAAAAAAGAGAGAAAGAGACTATGATGGAGATGGGATTAAAGTGAACATTACAGATTAGTACAAGAAATACAGTCTAGACAGTCACATAAACACAGTCAGGCAGAAAGAAAGATATTAGATGAAGGGGGGGGGGGCACCGAAAGCAGCAAAAGAGAAAGAAAGAGTTGTCGATGCCTTTATAAACCAAAGTTAAAGGGCTTCCCACTTTACGAAATTTCTTGTATATCACTAACAACAGAGGCCCTACAAGAAGACGTATATTTGAATAAGGCGACTTGTTGATTACAAGTACAAACACCCTACAGTGTTCGAATCCGAATAAAACAGTTAGTTAAAAATCCTTAGTGTTGTTATAACAGTATGATATCCAAATCCGTAATGATACAATATTTATTGTACCTTTCGTTATTCTGAATCACTCTTTAAAAAAAAGCCATGGTCATTTTAAGATGAAAAATAATATCCTGCTCAGTTTTTTAGTCACCGTTTTGTGCTGATGAAAATGTTCCATCCATAATAACTTTCTTACTGGTCGTCCTATTTTGTTTGAACTTTCACTAAAAAGATGCAAGTCTTTTTCCCTTTTCTGCTTTCCTTCAGAACAACTTGCTATCACGATTAGATTTTCCTTCTACAGCACGTTTTGATGTATGAAACTGAATTTATTGTTTTGTATTGATATTAGGGAAGCTGTTAAGATCCATAGCTAAAATAATAAGAACAGCATTATTTTCAAAGTATAAGACAATAGTGAGATTAAGTAAGACTGTCATACCATTTGTAAACCACAGTTTGTGTTCATTAAATTGATCTCTTAAAAGACATACAGATACTGTATGTCGCATTCCATTGAAAATACTATAATTTGAGTTTACCATTTCTGCTAATACCTCCACTGCTAAACCTCCACTGCTAATACATCCACTGCTATTGTCATTTGACTTTGACAAATGTGTTATCAACCACAAATGAATATATGTTTATTCTTTCCCGATATTTATCAATAAAATAAATGCAGCCAATGGAAATTTAAACAATCTATACAGTGCGTATAAAAAAGTACACACGTTGAAAACATCCTCAAAAATCATAATGTCACAATATCGATATGATTTTTTTTTCTAATACAATTGGGTGAGGGTCTGTTCCATCGGATGAGTGAGTACTTGATACTTTTGTCAAACTCGCAAAAATTGGTTTGCGCAAAAATGTCTTAGTCTTGAATTTGATCAAAGTGCCTATATCAGGCAGTAACGGCATGTTCTTTGTTAAGTATCAATAATTGATTTGAACAATCCTTTATTGATTAATGCTATACCTATCCGAACACCCCTACCCCTCCCCATACACACACACACACGCACACGCACACACGCACATATACACACACACAAACACGAACGCCCACACAAAACATTTCAAATTATGTCTTTCTGCACATAATCCATTTTTGACTTGAGCATATCGAAAGAATGTACGAAGATGAACCTAAATGTTCCATTTTGAAGAACAAGGGAAAGAGAATAAAAAATCTTGTCTTGAACATTTAATTTGGTTCTTTTCTTTGCCCCATCTCTTCCATCCCAGTTGAAATGCGTTACTGTCTGCAGCATTATCTTTCATGATGATATCTTTCTCATCCACATGCATCTTTGGATGAGGAAATACTAAAACATTATTTTAATCTCCAACTTTTTCTTTTCTCTTTAATTCTTATTGGTCATTCAAGATGTTGTTTATTGGGCATTGGTAAATTTAAGAGGAATAAAAATTTCGAAGAAGAAAATATGTAAGAGTTAAGGTTCTCCTCCCGTTATTGCATTCAACCCGTTTCGAACACTCTTCAGGCAAAAAGGTATTGATGCAGGTGATTTGTGCTGGAAAGACACCACCTGCAATAATGATGGCGGTTGTGGGGGGTGAGCAGTGGCGTATCCAGCCATTGGGTGAAGCTGGTGTAGCTTCCTCTTGAAGAGTCTAGGGAAAAAAATCAGTATAACTTGCTATGCTCATGATGCTTGTACAAGGAGCCGCCCAATCCCTTTATCAATTTCTTGATACACCACTGTGGGTGTGAACTGCTTCGTATAGAGTTAAGGAATGAATGATAATTCAAATCATTTATTGATAATTGACAGAGAACATGCAATTACTGCTTGATACCCACTTTGTTCAAATTCAAGACTGAGGCATTTTTGCGCAAACCAATTTTTGCCAAAGGTAGCCAGTAATCACTCCAGGCGTAGTGTCACCCGATAAAACAGACTCTTACCCATAATTATGTAAGAAAAAATCATATCGATATTATGGAATTATGATTTTGGAGGATATTTTCAAAATGTGTACTTTTTTTGATACGCACTGTAGAAGGCATTCAATCAATTCTTTTCTATAGATTGTGGGTTTTTTCAGGTGGCGTTGGCTCGCATACTTATTGGAAATTAAAAGCTGTGGTCAGTTCATAATGAAATTTTGATATTCCTATTTTCTACAGTTTCATGATAAGACAAATATGCATAAACATTCAAAAAAGATAGGGGTATAGATTAAGAGACAGAAATCGATGGGGGAGGGAACAGAAAGAAATGATGGAGAGAGAGGGAAGAGCGTGTGAAAGAGAAGGAGAGAGAGATAGAGAAAGAAAGGAAGAGAGAGAGAGAGAGAGAAGAGAAAGAGAAAACAAAAAGAGAGGGAGAGAGAGATAGTAAAATAATCAGTTAAGTGTAATAGGAGAAGATCGAGTTTCATTTTAAAAAGGTTTTTTTTTTGTTTTTTTTTTTGAGAGAGAGAGAGATAGAAAATTCTTCAGGCTCTCCTGCTTCCTTTATTCTTCAAAGTATTTTTTTTTGACGACAGCTTATATGGTATTACAGTTTTAGCTATGTTGCCCTCAAAAATTTGGATGAGGGCATCAATCCCAGCAAAATGGTTTCAAGTGGGACGAACCTTTTTTTTCCATGGATTAAACTGATATAAGGAGACTTTTTTGTATACCATGAACGACAGCTATCAGTATGAAAATTAGACCAACTTGGAATCACATAAGGTAATGAATCATACATTATTATGCCCTTCATGCTGATGCACTCAAGCTCTGAATCTCTCTGCTTCATTGTAGTCATGACAACAGCAAAGAGCCAATTGATCGATTTTTATTGCTTCTTACTGAAAATGAATTCGTTTATGAGTAGTGCCATAAGGCGACGAGGCCTCAGATTAAAATATTTAAAGTTATGTTATTACTATCATGGACAACTAGAAATACAATTCATTATATCTGACATGAAGTTTACTGTGAATGTCGTTGGCAAAGAGAGATAATGTGAAGACATGAAATAGACAATGCTCAAGATATTCATTGGGGTAAAATTTTCTGGGGGAAAAGACTGGTATAAAGAGAGGTGTAGTGTCAAGGAGATAGATAGAGACAGATAGATGGATAGATAGAGAAAGAATGTGTATGAGAGAGAGAGGGTGAGAGAAAGAGCAGAACGAGAGAGAGAGAGAGAGAGAGAGAGAGAGAGAGAGAGTAATTCAGTCAAGTAATAATTTTTAACTTTTCTTTTTACGCTATAATGAGCATGAATTCCAAAACATTTTAAAACTGCAGATTCCATAAAATTCCAAATGATTACCGCTCCATTCTATACCACTTTCACAAGAGATAATAGTACTTTGGCTTTGATATAAAAAAATAGAAATGCAGTTGAAATGACAGAGCAAGAAAGAAATATTCACAACTGCTACCGTTGTCTATCTTTTAGTTTCGGTAATTGAAAATGTTAATCTCTATATGCAATGTTGTTATGCATGGGATGCGAACATATGCTGTGTATCTGTTGCTAAGGACAGTACATAGACATGAAGGACTGTTGATGAAACCGCTTTTGTTTAGGTGTTACGTGTTTATCCTAATCTAAAAATAAGAGTGACACTTTGTACAGGAGGTCTATGGTAACCCCGATGGCCATCGTAACAAAGAAAGCACCTGTTTTCCGTTCGCAGAGGCATATCGAGCATATTCATTTAAAATTTACAATAATCGAGTGCCCTTGACCCCCATGTACCTTTCTGCAATTTTGTTTCGACACGAAAAACAGTACATGTGACGATGCTAATAAGACGTAGCAAACAAGAATAGTGGTAAATGCTAATGGAGGTGCAGGTGATGGATCAGTGCCGGATCCAGGATTTCTTGAGGGAGGGGGCTCAATCTTTACAAAATTTTCTGACAAGCAAAAAAAAAAAAAAAAGTCCGCAGCATTTTTGGGGCCCCTTTTTGGTTCCGGGGGGGGGGCCGGGCCCCCCGCCTCCTGGATCCGCCACTGTGATGGATAACTCCCCTCGCGTAGGGTTCAGGCAACTAGGGGCGTTGATGGGGGGGGGGGGTGCAGCTGTTGGGGACGTGAAATTCGCGTTCACATCTTATGTTGTCCTCGAATTGGTGAATTTGTAAGGCTTTGCTAGCAAAGCTCATCAGCGAATTTGAGAATCTGACTAACAGTTTTCATACTCAACCCTTGTCATCAAAGTTGAAATCTCTAGCTTGTTGGGTAAGATTTTGTCCGAAAACTTCAGATCAAAATGATCTGGCAGTGGCGACACAAGACCTAGCACAAATGGGGTTACACGCCCACAGGCATAGCAAATTCATTTTTCTACCAGACGTGTCATCATAAAAATTTCTTACATTTTCGATTTTACTACCCCAACCTTTCAGAACTGAGTTCTTCATGCTCCTTCATTCTTCAAAGTATCTTTTTTTACGACTGCTTCTACGGAATGGCAATATTACAGTTTTGGCTATGTTGCCCTCTTTAATTAACTTGGATGAGGGCATCAAACCCCTTTACATGACAGCATACTAGCAGAGGGGGAGTGCATACACCACCAGGCTGGATACGCTCCTTTCAAATGGTTTGGCTGGAGACAAACATTTTTGCTATGGATTAAAGTGCTGTATGGAGACTACACTCTAAATTGAGTTAGTTAATTTCTTTTTACCCATGTTGGGTAAAAAAGGAAACTTGCGTGAACTAGGTGAAATAGTTATTGCTTACCTTATCATTTAACACAACAACAAAATTTGACAATGCATGCATAGGGTATATTATATCAAGGAGTTAACTCCTTGATTATATCATGTGTACAGGTAACATGACATGAGTACAATCGTGTAGTAGAAGTGACTAATTTTCTGTACATTTGACCCAATATAGGTTTAAATATTACGAACAAACATACATACTCCTGTTTTACCCAACATAGGGTAAATTTTATCCAACTTCTTTTGGAGTGTATTTCGGATACCGTAAATGTCAGCTATCATCATGGAACCAGACCCACTAGGAATCACAGCGTCCTCCATGTTGATCCAGTCAAATTAAGCAATCAATTACTTTGTTTCATTTTTTATTACTGTAAAGCGCATGGTTTTATGGAAAGGTGCTATATAAATGCCAATATGTATGTATGTAATCATAGTACACACCAATTTATTTTAACCCCGAACCTTCTCTTTACTTTTTATACATATCTCATATTCACAATTATGTGTATCTATCATGTAGTCATGGCAACAGCAAACAGCCGATTGATTACTTAAAGCGAAGGACATTCATCACTTCCAGCCAAGCCAATTTATGTACAAATTAGATAAAAAATTTCCTTCCCTCTATTTTTTAGCGACACCGTACATAATTACTCACTGGGCGTTGCGGCGTGCGCCTGTAATCCAGCTAACAGTGGAAGTTAAAAACTGATTCAGCGGACCCAGGTTCGAAAGTGAGTCACGTCTTTCGGATGGTGACGTTAAAGGTCGGTCCCCAGACGTAAATAATCATATCTGATTGATACACGTCTGTGAAAACCCAATTACACACTCAACGAGACAAGGTAATTCTTACATCTTACAATTAAAAAGAACAAAGAACACCATTTCCACAAAATACTTTTATTCTTTTCAGGTTCTATGTATTGGAATTGTTTAGATAATAAATGTAAACTTTAAAAAATAGCTGCTCAGCCGATACTCTTTACCAACAAGTCATGTCTGAAAAAAAAAAATAAATACAAATTCGTCCATATTTCTTTTGCCCCTGTCCCCAATCTTGAAGTTCCTGTCTCCCCCTCTCTCTCTCTCTCTCTCTCTCTCTCTCTCTCTCTTTCCCCTCTTTTACTACATACATCTCAATACCGTAGATGTGATTGTAACTTTTGGCATTGTTTATTACTATCAATATAATTTGCTTCATCAAAAACCATGTACTATTACCGGGTCCTACTAAAAGCCGCCAACAGCAGCCAACAGGATACCAAGGCACGGTAATCGATTTACCAAAAGCCGCCAACAGCCGCCAAGAGTCCGATCTACTAAAAGCCGCCAACAACCATATCGATCAGCCATTATTTATAATTGTATTCTTTTGCTGATTTTAGGGCCTAAAATACTTATTTTTTGCAAATTCCATGCCAAAATATTAAGTATAACCTTAGCAATATCTAAGGAGTCTTTTGGTTGTCTCTTGGCTGCTCCGGGATTTGTTTTCGGCTTGTTTTCAACTCTGCTGTTGGCTGCTGTTGGCGGCTGTTGGCGGCTGTTGGCTGCTGTTGGCTGCTGTTGGCTGCTGTTGGCTGCTGTTGGCTGCTGTTGGCTGCTTTTAGTAGGACCGCTATTTACCCAACTAAGCTTTGGGGCATGTACTATACAAGCTTAGTTTCTTAAAGCATCCCCCTCAGTTTCAATTCATACGTTCAGGTCAATGAACATGTATCTTTTTTTTTTCATTATTTTTTTTTATTCTTCGTAACAAAGTCATTCTTGATTGTTACACTAATTCTATTATATTGTACAACGTTAACTGCCAAACGATATGAATTATTTACATGCTTTGTATTGTAACTTTTGGCATTGTTTATTACTATCAATATAATTTGCTTGATCAAAAACCCTGTACTATTAAACCGCTATTTACCCAACTAAGCTTTGGGGCATGCACTATACAAGCTTAGTTTCTTAAAGCATCCCCCTCAGTTTCAATTCATACGTTCAGGTCAATGAACATGTATCTTCTTTTTTTCATTATTTTTTTTATTCTTCGTAACAAAGTCATTCTTGATTGTTACACTAATTCTATTATATTGTACAACGTTAACTGCCAAACGATATGAATTATTTACATGCTTTGTATTGTAACTTTTGGCATTGTTTATTACTATCAATATAATTTGCTTGATCAAAAACCCTGTACTATTAAACCGCTATTTACCCAACTAAGCTTTGGGGCATGCACTATACAAGCTTAGTTTCTTAAAGCATCCCCCTCAGTTTCAATTCATACGTTCAGGTCAATGAACATGTATCTTCTTTTTTTCATTATTTTTTTTTATTCTTCGTAACAAAGTCATTCTTGATTGTTACACTAATTCTATTATATTGTACTACGTTAACTGTCAAACGATATGGATTATTTACATGCTTTGTATTGAAACGGAAAAAATTTAAACCATAAATCAAATAAAATCAAATCGATTATTATCAGTTCTAATTGAAATTGATTTCGTATTTTCGTTTATGAGTTGTGTCATAAAATGACGAGGTCTCATATCAAAATATTAACAGATATTTTATTACTATTTTATTACTAAAATGAAATGCATTTCTTATATCTGATATCTGACATGGTTAGCAGCAGGTGTCATTGGCAGAGGGGGGGGGGGGGGTATTGAAAGGACGTGAAAGGGACAATGCTCCATATAAGGGTATAACATTTCTTGGGGAATGGACAAGTATAACAGAGATGTATAGATAGATAGATCGATCGATAGATATATAGATAGTATAGATAGATAAATAGGTACAGATAAAATAATGGATGGATAGATAAATAAATATAGATAAATAGACAGATGGATAAATATATGTAGATATATAAATATAGATAGATGGATGGATAAATAAATGGATAAATTGATAGAGAGGGGGAGGCATATATTGAGAGAAAAAGGGGAGATAAGAAGGGAGTGATCAAAAGAAAGAGAGAGAGAGAGAGAGGGTGGAGACAGTTTGTTTTTGTTTTTGTTTTTTTTTTTTTTTTTTTTTTTTTGGTTGTTGTTGTTGTTTTTTTTTTGTTGGGGGGGGGGGGGGGTCAATCTATTCTTATTGATCGGAACACAGCAAACGTGTAAAGTGGATGTAACTTTAGAAGAAGACAAAAAACATATCCCCAACTAAATTAGCCCGATGAAACACACAAAATAATAATAACGAACATACAGTTCTTAACTTTATAACCGCATACCTTTAATCGTAATCACCCCACAAGTCGCAAAATAGATACGCACACCAAGCAGTGAATCCAATGAAAAAATAACATGGAGCGCAATATGTCGCTAAAGAAATTCAATTGTAGGCAATTTTAGCATTTTTCCATCTGATTTTACGAAACGCATTGAGATCTGAAACCTGCAGGCAATTTTTAACATACTTTTGAGCTTTTTGAATGAAACTTTCCAGTAACCACGGTAACTAAGAAGTTTAAGGCTTTCCTTACCAATAAAAAAAGTATATTGCCATGAAAATAATCTATACTGCTTTGTCCCCCAATATAATCCATTACCTAAAATTCGAATAATCATCTAAATTCCGCAACAAAAGGCATAATGTGAGTTGTACATGTATCAATGATCAAATTATTTATCATCACTGAAGGCTAAATGGTTTAGCTAAATATTTGCTAGCAAAATATAATAATGATATATACAAATATCTCTTTTCATCAGATAAAAATCTTCATATTCCATTTTAACAACAGCACTGCAAAAAAAAAAAAAAAAAAAAAAAAAAAACATGTTCACTACAAACCACATCAAAATTAATTGATGTCATTATAAATGATATGATTAAAAAAAAAACCCTCTACACATTTATTTCAGATGTGGTTAGATAAAAAATGATATTCTGATGTCATTATTGATGAAACTATCTATTCTATTAATCTATACAACTAAGTAACACTTTTTCTTTCAGTATATATACATAAAATAGATAAAATAAGAGTTGTTATGCCATAATGCATATTGCATATTCTGTAAGTAAAATAAATACTGAGACAGCAGCAGCATGGCTCAAAGCTTTCTTTACTACATTTTAGTTAGCAACCTGTTGACTACTAAATTCTGTCATTCCAATAGGATTAACTCAAGAGCCACCCAGTTCCCGTAGCAAATGGGTTAACTGGACAGGATAAACTAGCTTCTGTCTTCTGAATACGTTGAATGACATCCATACTGTAAGATTTTCACTACAGAACGATGCGAAAAGTGCATTCTTTTTAAAACGAAAATTTGTGTTAATCTGCATTTCATGGCGTCGCCTGGAAATTTGGTGAAAGACTTCATAATGTTCCGGGGAGCATTTCATCAAGAGTTTTGTCAGTGATTTTTACCGACAACTGTTATAAGCTACTGAAATCCTTGCATCTGATTGGCTGAGAGCAAATTTGTCGGTAAAAATCACCGACAAAACGCTTCATGAAACGCTCCCCTGATCTTCGTTAAGCTACCCGAGTCGCCCGTCTTGAAAACCATCTTAAAAACCCTACTATGACTTCATGCAGTGATAGAAAAAGTTTGCATCCTGAGCAAATAATGATTAGTTCCTAGATTCAAGTTTGTTGAAAAACTGTGTAAATACGTTCCACTTTGCAAAGGAGTCCCATTTACATGCTAAAGCAAACATTGGGCTTTGAAACTACATGTAATTCAGATGCAGCAACCAACCAGAAAATTTTCATGTCACTTCTTTTTTCAAACCTTATGTTTAAGCATACGATCATGTTATAATACACACGTGCAGCTGCAGAAAAAATTCGAGTAAGAAGTTTCATGGATTATGACACCATGACGTTTAACTCTCTGTAAAAAAAAAAAAGATTTACTTATGTAACTTAACGACAAGATATATATTATTTTCATCGAATTGATAACGTAACATATACACAGATACTGGACGGAAAATTCCACTAGTTCCATTACAGCTTATTGCATTAAAACTTCGGCAAACTGCGATGGAAATATGTATACCAATGAAAGACAAGGCATCATGAAAGACGAATGATTCGATCTCAGACTAAACATAAAAAAACAACAAACAACCAAATAAAAATCCAGATCTTCTTTATTTTTTACAATCACAAAAACCAGTCGTAATCTAATATATCGATCATTCAATCAATCTATCAATCAATCAATCAACAATAGAAGCATTAATCCTATTATCAACCTTACAATCTAACATTAACCTTCACTTCAGCGAATAATTGAAAATGGTATATACAGCCTATGGTTGTTCAAATGTCACTAGCTCTACAAACCACTTCCTGTTCTACATCCATGACTGCATAATATAAGCAAAAAACAAAAACACAACAACAACAAACAAATGTCGAAAAATACATCAGAAAATATTTTGGGTTGGATAGCCATTCTCAGAGGCATTATTTTGATTTCTCTTTCCCTACATGTCCCAAAGAAGGCTTCCCCGTAATATGCTTGACGCGATGAAAGGACTTAATGCCCAACATGAAATATGGCGAGTCCTTGTGACACCTCATGTCCAAGATATCCTCAGCAAATATTCTAGGACAACTATCTTTCGTAATTCCACCGCGGACTGTTACCCTCTGGGACAATCAAGACAATTACCCAGGTTATTTGGGTAATTTTAAAGGGATTGTTATCCGAGTGAACGGGGGTTGGGGGAAGTATTCTTAAAGGTACAATTGTTGTTTTTAGTGTTCGTCTTTTGTGCTAGAAACTTGAAACTAGAAACTAGAGTCTTGAAAGTTTTAAGGGATAAATTAATCAAGTTGAGACTTCCATCTTACACAGAATATGATATTAATAGCACTTGATAATAACAAAAAGTGAGCCAAGTATTAAATAATTAGTTCATTATCTTGACGAGATATCAAACCCTAGTCTACTAAAAATCAACATAGGGACATAAAAAGAAGTTTCGGGAAGGGGGGGGGGGGGGTAAATATTCCATTTGTAGTTGTCTGGGGTAGTTCAGATCGCAGTTGTCCGGATAAATTTCTCTCGAGAAATGAAGTTTCCTCTAATAAGACATTATGGCTGCAAGGGAAAATGAAATAAAATATAAGAACAGTTTCATTATTTCGGTTAAACCCTGAGATCGTTGGTTCACACATGTTTTAAGCTTAGACCAAACTTTCAGCTTCGATATAACCGCATATCCAAACTAAATAAAGGTTAAACAATAATCATGGTAAATATTGCAGATTTCCAGTCATTAAGGCGTTTCTAATGTATAAGAAACTAGAATATTACTTCTTAATCACCATAAAATCATTGTTTCCAGGTCATAAATTTATAATAAACGATCATGCTAAATACACATATTACTCGACCGGTGTGCCAAACTGTAGAGGCGACTGAGTAAATGACTCCCAAAGTACTGTTTTACCCAAGAAGTCAACGTAAATTCCCATAACTAGGCACAAAATCAAAAATCTTATCTTCAGGACCCATTGATTAGTTTGAATAAATATATATACAAGTTTAATTCGATATATTATTTAGAAAATATGCGTTTATACTTATATTTATTTTCCGTGGTAGTATTCTCAACAATCAAACTTCAGAATATACGGAACTAATTTTAAGGAAAAAAAAAACCCCTAAAATTACTGATGGCATAAATTTGTAGCTTTTAAAAACAAAGTGCATAGCTTTAGGTTCCTCATCGAATAGTGAAATCTAAATTAGCACGAACAAAGTTCTGAATTTGTTTCACTGTGAATAAACATAATGGGGCTATACAAGCGGGACTTGTATAGATATAATATTTATACAAGTATAACAAGGGATTGACTGATAAGACGAGCTGATGAAACCGTCCTCGGAATTAAGCCGTAAGTCTAGATGTAATGATTTAATAATTTGTTTTCTATTTGAACTTTTACCTGGATGGATCAGAACTTACATCATTTGAAGTATAAATCAGGTATATAACATTCATAAGGGCCATTTAAACTATATAAAAAACCTCGCAAATACCAGAATTACATTTGAAGAGATAAAAAAAAAAATTGATAGAAATATTTGTCCGATTAGATACGGGTCTTACCCTCATGGCCATGTCTCCGGGCCGATTGAGAGGTGGTGTGATGTCCCGAACCTTGTTGTTTTCCGAGCTCTTGAATTTCACACAGACGATGACGATTACGATGACGACGATCGCGATAAGAACAGAGACAACGGCGATGACGATGATGATGGTAAGGCTGACACCACTACCAGAGCCACCTGTATCAAGTTGTCATCAATGGAAAGAGAGTTTGGGTTTCATGTAATACTGTTGCAGAGAGAAGAAATTCTATAATAATGAGTCATAATAGCTCTGCAATGCACTCCTTCATCAGACAATCAATCTGTCTGAATGATCCCCCCCCCCCCCCCGTTCTCTCAATCTTTCATTTTCCCTTTCTGTCTGAGTGATACTACTACTTGTCATTTTCTTTGTTTTAAAAAACGTATACTAATTTTTCCATCGTCATTTTAGTGTTATGTCATAAATGTAGTTTAAATACTAGACATGACCACAATGGTCACCAGTCTTATCACTGTTTGGGCTTTCTACCATGTATAAACGAATATATGAATTAATATCTGAACATTTATTTATTCATTTATATATTATTTTATCTGCTCTCAACACCGATGAAAAGTATAACTATCTAATATCTCAAATTTTGTGTGCGCATATAATACAGGCAGTAAAACATGTCCAGTTATAAGACAAAATTCAGTCATTATCACATTTAATGTCATAAAATTTTTAAGAGCCAGAAAGATTTTCTTTTGGGCGTTATCAAGCAGCATACATATCTTATTATCATCCCGTACGACTCCGTATTGATATATAAATTAACTATCCACTTTCTCCGAACCTGGTATTGCTGAAGTTGGACTGTCCATAGGACCGCGCCCATCTCCAGTCGCATTCGCAGTCGGAGCCGCCGCAGCGGTAGACGGTGGATCAACGCCGAAGAGGGCGAATGCGGTAAGGTGACTCGAAAGGCACTGCGACTCGGTATCTGAGAGGTAAACGGTCGTAACTCCCTCAATGCTCCATGAAGATGAAGCAGCGTCCCAGAAGTAGCAGTCGTAAACCTTTCCTTCTTGGAGAAGGGTGGCGGTAAGGTTTATTGTAACCGGGGTCGTCAGACCACTCACGGTTAACATTTCACCTGTAATATTGTAGAGTAGAATAAAATAATGATTATTGTACTTTTTATGACGATAATAGGTTTTATGTGTCTACGATGATCTTAAAGTAACATGATCAATTCTATCTAGAAAATATGAACTTGTTGATTATGTACTAAATGCTTGTCTCTTATGACCAGTGGCGTATCTAGGCATTCTGGCGCCGGGGGTAAACTATCAAATCTAAGCCCCCCCCCCCCCCCCCCCCCCCCCCCCCCCCCCCCATTCGCAAACTCAGATCAATGAGCGTTTTTAATTTAGAATTGATGGCACAACATTAACATGAGTTTTGATGCACATAACCCGGGGTTGTTAGCCCGAATTTGATTAATTATTGTATGAGCAAGGGAGCAACGCGACAGATCCCCCCCCCCCCTTTTCACCCCTCAAATTGAATTTTCTTATGTATTTTACCCTTAGAAAAAAGAAATCCAAGGGAATACAGCGACCTAGCAATAGATTTTTAAAATATTTTTAATTTTAACATTTGGGGTACAAAATGAATGAAAACCCTTAAGAAATATATTTGAGAAATTTAGCACGGCAATTGCAGGGCAAATTTATGATTTCTTTCAAATGTTCTATACTTTGAAAGTACTTTTTATGCACTTATATCCCATTTGGGGGCGCAAAATTTAACAAACTCCTGCTTTATGCGGGGGGGGGGGGGGGAGCAACTAGAGTCAATAATGGTTAACACCACAGGTTAACACTTTAATAACGCCATTGGGGAGAAAAATAGCTAGATCCTGAACATAATTATGAGAGAGAGGAAAGCGAGTGAGCTTTAGAAAATTTTTGCATTTCAAACCCTATAACACGCACTTTCTTACGCATTTTGTCCTTGCCTGTGGCTCAAATAACCCTCAAAGACCATACATTTTCTTGTATTTATCCCCCTTTCTTTCTCTCTTTTGCGTTTTTTGCGCCCCCTTCAAATGCCGCCTCTGCTTCTGATATGTATTTTATTTCAGAAGGGAAATAATTTTTCAAAAAAGTTCAATACAGATGGTATGCTGAAGAGAAACATGGTGAAATTCATCTAAAGATAACTTGGTTTCTATTGAGCGTCATGTGCTATCTTACTGTTCTCACGAAGTAACGGATAAGCGCACAACTAAATGCTAAAAGAAAGTTAATTTTGAATAAATCGCTTTCAAAGTGTTAAAGCATAATCTCAACCTCTTTAATGTATGAAGGGTGAATAAATTTTATATCCTGGGATAGATCATATTTCATTGTTTAGTTTTATGTTTAATCATTTGCCTATTTGTTTATATTTGGGGGGAAACTGAGCTGCAAACATAAATGTCATTTCGTGAAAACACAAAAAATCAAGGACGCGTAGTGACGGTTTTTCACGAAGTGACGGATCTCAGCGGCGCGCGTGTAAAACATACGGGACTTGATCACCGCGCTTTTAGCCGTCATTTCGTGAAAACACAAAGTCATTTCAAGGACACGAAAAACATACTGGACGGTTGTAAGCCGTCACTTTTTTCTTGTTGACATCATCGCCATAGTTACATAATTATACATTATTATGATCTGAAACTTTGTGAGGTTCAAGACGTTGGTGAATGATGTCCAAAAATGCAAAAAAAAAAAAATTGAAATTGAAAAAATGTGCGTTTTTCCTCAATACCGTCACTTCGTGAAAACAGGGACGATATTATATAGTAAGCAAACCGGTGGCTCCTTGTGTGATAGATTAATATCAAAAACAAGAATAGCTAGCCGACCATGTGATGACTTTTTTTTTCCTTCAATTGTATAAAGACTGACATGAAAATCTTTATCCTGAAAATGCAGTCGTTCTATTATGTGTACAAAATGGGCAAAACTTCATTGGTGACCGGTTGAATCTCATGAAGTTAGATGTGCGAGTGTAATTGGGTTTTTACAGACGTGCATCAATTAGATGTGATTATTTACGTCTGGGGCCGACCTTTAACATCACCATCCGAAAGGCGAGATTCAGATTCGCACCAGGGTCCGTCAAAGTCAGAGAGCTGACCGTACCACTAAACCAACTAGCATCTCAACACGTAGTGATCTTTTAATATTACTTTATATTGTTTGTGTTTAAAGATATAAACCTATATAAGTAACGATAATACCACGATGATGTTTTTACCAGAGGAAGGTTTGTAAAGCTTGATGTCGAGGATAGCGGAAGCTCGAGTGTCGTCGGAGGATTCGGAGAGGAAATCGACGTCGGCATGGTAATGAGTCAAGAGGATGTCGGCACCAGAGCAAGGGTCAATGTTACCACACTCCCAGCTGGGTCCGAACCTAAAATTCATTTAATCATTGATAATAATAGTAATGATTCAGTTTCAGTTTTAGTTTATTGTTTCATATTTCACATTTACATTGTTTTCACCCAATAAATGGTATAAACGAAGTTGAAATCTATTGTCAAAGAAAATAAAAGAAGGCGAGTGCCTCATATCTATACGCTTGCATGCACCATTATTCGAAAACACTTGGCTAAAAAGAAAAGTGAAATAATTATGGAATAACAGTGCACGTTATTTGGATAGATAAGAATTTCCTGTACGCCGCACGTGGCAATTTCTGATGCATACCGAAGCGCTGACATGATTTAGCATTTTTCTCAATATTTTATGATGGCTTCACGCACGCGCTACAATATAGTAATAATGATGATGATACTAAGGGTGATAACAATAATAATTACAATAATAATAATACTAGCAACAACAACAACAACAATAATAATAATAATAATAATAATAATAATAATAATAATAATAAAAATAACAATAACAATAATAATAATTATAATAATAATAATAATAATAATAATAATAATAATAATAACAATGACAATATTGCCAAACTTATTCATTGGCAAACTTATTCATGATCCTTCATCATGGGTTATACGACATGCAATCATCCATGGGAACACCAACCGCAAACGATTACCCTGACCAATGAAAGCACCATATACTGGAATTGTGGCATACTAACGGATAGAACTATCAACTGCAACAAGCCAGACATTGTCGTAAGGGACAGAAACAAGGTTGATATCATCGAGATCTTGTTCCCCATGACATTAACATCGCCGTCAAGGAAAGAGACAAACGCCTCAAGTATCAAGACCTCAGGATAGAGATAGAGAGGATGTGGAACGTGAAAGCGGAGGTTACACCAATCATCATCGGACACACAGGAAGGTCAAGAAGGGAATGGAAGCCCGCATCACCAAGATCTCTCCTCATCTTTGCCTATACGACCTTCAGAAGGCAGCTATCCTTGGCACAGCCAGACTGATAAGAAAAGCACTCGGACAAAATTAGCAGTATAAAGTTGCACTTGAAAACACTTGTCTTTTCAAGAAAAATATACGGACTCGATCCTGTTTTGCGGAATAATAATAATAATAATAATAATAATAATAATACTAATAATATTTCATTTTGAAACACAGAAACTTTGCATTCTAGCAGTACAGGGTATAATTATGTGACCACTGCCTCCTCATCTCCCCCTCTTCATCCCCCCCCCCCCTCCCTTGATTGTCGCACCAGTCCTGATAACTTACATTGTTCCGATATCACTGCCGAAGTCAACTTTAAAGGATGCGCTGTCGTTACTCGAAGTGGAGTATATCCCTTGTGGAATGTCGTTTACTGCCCTCTGTTGATAAAACTCGGACACAGTGTCAATAGTCTCACCAGGTGGAGCCCCCAACAGTCTGGCATTCAACACACTCTGGGAGAGATTCCTATTATAGGATAATGTAAAATATTTCATTATTATTTATCATTTGATCTACTGGTGCTGTTGCTCCATCGGCTGCTGCTCCTGCTACAGATTCGGCTACTATTGCTCCTACGACTACTACTGCTACTTAATGTACTACTCCTTTTTCTTACTACTACTACAACTACTACTTTTACTACTTGTAGTATTACTATTTCTACTTCCTATTCTACTACTGTTTCTTCTTTTTCTTCTTCTATTTCTTCTTCTTCTTCTTCTTCTTCTTCTTCTTCTTCTTCTTCTTCTTCTTCTTCTTCTACTTCTTCTTCTTCTTCTTCTTCTTCTTCTTCTTCTTCTTCATCTTCTTCTTCTTCTTCTCCTTCTACTACTCCTCCTCCTCCTCCTCCTCCTCCTTCTTCTTCTTAATCTTCTTCTTCTTCTTCTTCTTCTTCTTCTGCTGCTACTACTACTACTACTGCTACTACTACTACTAGTACTACTACTACTACTACTACTACTACTACTATTACTACTACTACTACTACTACTACTTCTACTACAACTACTACTACAACTTCATTTTTCACTATCCCGACTATGTAAGAGAAAATCATTTTTGCTTCATATTGTTTTCTGTTTTAAACTCAATTTTACTCTTGATGCCTATATAAGCTTATCAAACTGCAACATAATCAGTTTTGAACCACAAACCTGACTCTTTCATGCAAGGTTTTGTCTTCAGGAAGGGTCAACAGCCCTAGAATATCGTCAAGTTTGCCACTGATCACATCCGCCGAGTCACTGGGGAGAATTTCCTCATCGTTGAAGAACACCTCCAGAAGATCTTCGTAGATGCCCAATAGTACTCCTGTTATAATAGACATACAGACATGTTGGTAACAATACTAATGTAATTCTGTGACCAATACCCCTACCCTAAATGGTATCAAACAGTTGCACATACCAAGAAACATCAAACTACCACCAGCTTCCAAATACAAACTTCTATGGAAGTGAAGAAGAAAGTTATGTTCAATTTTAATTTAATTCAGTTCAAAACAACATTTATATCCCTTCTTCCTTGTAACATTACAAAACCAAAATCGTTCAAATACATTTTAATAAAGGAGGCATGGTCCCTGAAAAGCATAACAGAATGCTTGTTACTAGGAATACCCGTTTACCCAAACTACAAAACATATAAATAAATGAATTACGCTACAAAACATATAAACATATGAAGACATAAACATATAAAGAAATCGTACACTGAACATTTCACATATTGCGATAGGCAATATGAGCTATACAAAAACGGATTATTACTTTCATGATCAATATAACAATGAATCATCCCCAATAATAGCTAAGATCATACCGATATCAGTAATTGTGAGGTCTGTGATGGTAATTGCATCACTCTGGTCTACCCTGGTCTGTGCACTGGCAGGAGTCAGGACCGAACTGTCAATGGCGCTACGGATTAGGCTCAGAAGCTCAGCCGCATTCTCTTCCGTTTCGGTTGGTACCGAGGTCACAGCTCGCTTTCGTCGGCTGTTCTTTCCCAGGAACGTCTCAAGAACGGCGAGGAAAACGTTCAGTGCCTGGTCAAAATCACCTGGAGATCAATGAAAATAATACGATTATTTATTTGAATTGTTTTGATATGAACGTATATGAATTAGTGTTGGCCAAGAATATGAAAACTGAGGTAGCTGAATTAAAGACAAACCACTGTTTTAAAACAAAAATCAATTTATGTTATTTCCCGTCTCCATACTCCTTTTCTTTTCTCAATTTTACTCTCCATTTCCTTTTCCCATCTCACTTCTGACCACCCCCCTCTCTCCTTCTGTTCTATATCTATCTCCTTTTCATGCCCCCCCCCCTTCTCCCTCTCTCGAATCAAATCTCTCGATTTTACTCTCACGTATGTGGAGTAACAATTTCCTTGGAATTAGTGTCATATGATGGTGTTGTGTATTCCTCCTGTTTAGCTCTGGCACGGTCTACAAATCATACCTAGCATATAAACAATATAAGAAGGACAAATCCCCTCTGATATAAAACTGTTAAATGCACCTTTGCTCTTTGCTTCTTCGACTTGGGTATCCTTAATGGCTTGGAATTCTATGAGGCTGAATGAGGACTTCGGGGTGACGGTCAGATGAAGGGAATATCGCGCACAGCTGCCGAATGTATTACAGACCTAATGTGAAAATACAGTAAACAGTTAGTGTCAACCTATCGCCATAATAAATAATTTGTAAAGATTAAAAATAGAGAAAATCTCCACGATTTCAGAAGAGAAGGTGAAAAATTAGCATCCAAATGAACAGGGGAGGCATCTGTTTTGCATAGTAAGCTATCTCAGTTATCATCATTGTTTATCATTATAACTGTTATTTTATTACCATTGTTATTACTATTATCTTAATGAATTATTATTATTATTATTATTATTATTATTATTATCATTATCATAATAACTATCATCAATATTAGTAGCAGTACAGTCGCATTAGTCTTAAGCATAGTAGTAGCAGTAATAGTAGTAGTAGTAGTAATAGTAGTAGTAGTAGTAGTAGTAGTAGTAGTAGTACCTTCGCGACGTAATGGTTGTAGGCAACATCAACAGGTGCAGCTCTACCGAGTTGTTCAAAGGAATCCTCAAAAACAGCATCAGTTAGAGCTCTGAATCTCAGACTGCGCTTCAGGAATAACTGATAGCTGAGAGGCAGAGCGTCTTCATCGGTCACACAGTTCTCCACCACAAATATAATCTGTAAATACACGCACAAGAAGGTAATGACAGACTTGTGCCACTTTATCTCTTTAAAGGGAAAGTCCAAACTGGCATCAAGTCGGCTTAAACAAAAGCATAAATTGAGAGAAAGCAGATGAATGGAGGTTTGAGGAAAATATGATAAAGGATTTTGCAACTCTATAATGTGGGTTTGTGGGTTTGGGTGCGTGTGTGTGTGTGCGTGTGTGTGTGTGTGTGAATGGGTGGGGGGGGGGGGGGTTGCGACCTGAGGACTTGAGGATCATTTTAGTAAATTCCTCAGGGATGCATCACTGAAATCATTATTTTGGCCTAATACAAAAAGCAGTCTTGCCTATTATACTAAAAATAATCTTATTTACCCAGGGAAGCCTCAGTAGTATCAATACTGTTCTTCCTGACGGCCGGCCCTGCATTTATTATTACCCCAGCATTTGATACACCTGGGTTAAGAGCGACAAACATGCGTAAAACACTTTGTCCAAGGATATAAGCACTAGCCGACCAAATATCGAATGAGAGTCAAGTGCCTTCACCATTATACAACAGTGCTCTTAGCCAATACTTCGTTTAAATTAATTTAAGAAATCGTGTCATTATACAACTTACACGAGACTCATCAATTCAAATTTGCAATAAATTTACCGTGTCCAACTCCGTGTAAGATCTAGTCCCAGTCAACAGGGAAAAGGTGCAGGAGGACACGCCAATATAGACCCTGGTGTTGATGCTGCTCACAGCGACCTGGTTCTGTGCATCTGTGGCTGTGACTTGGAAGGTATACTGTAGCCCTTCCTCAAGGGTCCCTGCATGAAACATGATGTGAACATTTTGTTATTATAAAACGGGTTCAAGAATGTAGCCATCCTGATTGGTCAAATAACACCACGTGACCGTGCAAAAAAAAAGTGATAACGCACGGCGAGGGGACTAACGCACGGCTAATCCGGATCAAACACTAAGATTGTAAGAAAACACTAAGATTGTAGACCCGTTTTATAAAACTTTTAATACATGGTTGTGAGGTCGTGCATTAGTGCGATCCAGCAACACGCAGGTTTTTATTGTGGTGTCTAACACACTCGGCTACGCCTCGTGCGTTAGTACACCACGATAAAAACCTTTGTGTTGCCAGATCGCACTAACGCACTCCCAACCATGTATTAATAGTATATTAGTATCAATCAGGAAAGGAGAGAGAGAGAGAGAGAGAGAGAGAGAGAGAGAGAGACAAAAAAGGTGAAAGAGATAGAGGAAGGGTACAGCGATGAGGAATTTAAAGGCAAAGTCCACCCTTGTTAAAAGTTGGTTTTAAAAGAAGCAGGAAAAAAACCCCAGATCAGTGAAGCTTTGAGCAAAATACGATAAGAGCTCCTCCCCCATTTGCCCTGTACCTAAAAAAATCATTAGTTTCCATTTTATTTACAGAAACTAATAAAAAAATACATGCACCTTTTGATATAATCATTGCTCATATGTTTTTACAAAAAACTGTATGAAACAAATTTATTCCTTCACCAGAAAGTAAGAAAATGAATATTTATGAAATTTTCTGTATTAGGCAGATGGGAGAGGAGCTCGCAAGATACGTTACGGAGTTGCCAGTTTGTGTTTGATTGATTACAACTTCAAAAATTCATAACTTTCTTATTTTTTATCGTATTTTGCTCAAACCTTCACTGATCAGTTTCTTTAACATGTCTTCTTCTTCTTCTAAAACGAACTTATTATCAGGGTAGACTTTTTCTTTAAGGGGGTTGGAAGGCACTACTGAGAGGGAGAGGACGAATGATTGCAGCAAATGAGACGAGATATTATATCAGAAGGGGAAGTTCCGTAGAAAAAAAAAAAAAGGCAAACGCCAAGGGCAAACGCCAAGCGTTGTCTCGCCTGCATCTCGCTATGCGAATGAGAACATCGACTTTGGTCAGGCAGCTTGATTATTCTGAGCAATAATGATGATGTTATATACATTTTATCCCTGGAAAATGAGACAATGCTGTTTGTGCATGCTGTTAATACTTAAAGGGTACCAATGACCCCAAAATATTTTGCTCTCTATGTTAGGGGATCCATGTCGTTATACTATATTCAAAATATGGGTTTCAAATATTAATTCTGTAAAGAGACATTGCAATTTTAATTTACACTCTCTATAAGCGTAAAACCGACTCGTGATTAGACCTATGGATTAGACTGCTCGACGCACCCGTACGCGCTCGCCAAGGGCTCGCGCGGAACTAAACTCGGAGTTCGGTTCCGCGCGAGCATTTTCATGTTATCCTTTTTCCTTCATACTCTTCTTAACTGTTGACCGATAGAATGCCAGATAAAGTTCTTCGGGATTGATTTTATACTTTCTAGATGTACACAAATTATTTTTTTCAGGTGATTGGTACACATGGAAACGTGATGTCCACTTTTTCGCGCTTGATAAAATACGCTCAGTTTTAGCTCAATTACGCGTCCAGAAACTACTTTTCATTGTTTCAATTCACCGTAGTTTACTTAATGTTAGCTTAATATAAAAAAGTGAAGCAGTTCTATGAAATTTGACTTTTCAAGTTTAACGTCATATGAATCAATCTTCATTTCTAAAACAATATTTTTTTTAATGTTTCCCCATTTTTGTGTGAGCGGGGACTGCTGGTCAAGGCCTTTTCTGCCTTCTGCTCTTGATAACTCCGAGCCAAATTAACCAAAGTCAAAACGTGAAGTAGCAGCTAAAAGTTCAGATCATTCTGATTCTGATGATGTGACAGCTGATTTGATTGGTTGAAAAGAAAAACCACCGTCATTTTTTTCAATTACTGCTTTCGTTTTAAAATGTTACCTCCCTCACTAGCGTACCCAAGGGGGGGGGGGCAGACTGCCCCCCTGACAACTTTTTTTTTACAGAAAAAATAATTTTCCGCCATTTTAGACATCTGCTGATAACCCCCCACCCCCACCTAGCGATTTAAATTTTTTTTTTGCTTGTCAGAGAATTATGGAGGGAAAAATTTGATGATCCCCCCCCCCCCCCCCCCCCCCCCCACTGAGCGAATTTTGGAGAGCTGGCAAGAAGAAAAATATACGAGTCTCCCTCCAAGCAGAATTTGACAGGTGACAAAATTTGCCCTCTTGTAAAAAATCCTGGGTACGCCACTGCTTCCCCCCTCACGTAACCTTTTATCAAGGCGTCTCAAGCTGCTCTGTCGATCCCTTGGTCGCTCCTCGAAACGCGATTTTATTTCGCGGGACGTCTGTGATGTAGAAAGACGTCCCGCGCAATAATCAGAGGACTATTCTGCGCGTTTCGAGGATTAACCATGGACTGACCAGGGGATCGGATCGATAGAGCAACACAATCGCCTTGATTAAAGGCTACATTGTTTGAGGCATTCGACTGGGGGTCGGATTATGTGTTGACAAATTGTGTAGAGACGTTTTCATATGATGAAGTTTACTGACCTCTTGACTTCAGATTTGACATATTTTTCGAATTTGACATGAGTCTTATTAAAGAGATGTGACTATGGTATGAATCTGGTGACCATACCTCAAGGGTATAAAAAGTTTTAACATGTACATGTAAAGTGATTATACCTGAAAGTTCATTGACCTTTTGTCCTTTTACAATGACCCATTTACAAACATGACATGCACCTTCAAGAGATATACTTGTGATGAATTGGTGATCCTAACTCAAAGGTACAAAAGTGAAGTGATATTTCACTGAAAGTTCATTGACCTTCTGATCTTTGACCTTGGTCAGATTCTACTCATTTTCAAACTTTACATACGCCTTAAAGATAAGGCCCCCAGTACAGTAATGGTTAAAGGTGGGTTTTCACGGGGCACGAGAACGATTCGCGAAGGATGCGAATGTCAAAAAAAAAAAAAAAAAAAAAAGGTAAAGTCCAACATTCGTAATTTAGGCTCCAAAAATTCGCCAAACATGCGCAGGGGTTCGGAAGCGTCGTCAATTGTTCGCTGAAATTTCTTGCGAACATTTCCAGCATCCCGGGTCGTGATCTGCTCGTGATTTGCTCTCGAAAATGTCTGAAAAGCTTCGTCATATGTGCACGACCTACTCAAGACGTGCGTGATGTACGTACAATCTTCGTGAAACCCCAAACACATTCCGACGGTTTGGAACATGTCTCGCGGATGTCTCGCGAAATCATCGAACTTCGTCCGATCATTCCTCGAACTATTCACGAACTGTTCGCATACTAAATGCATATGTGCACGACCTACTCAAGACGTGCGTGATGTTCGCACAATCTTCGTGAAACCCCAAACACATTCCGACAGTTTGGAACATGTCTCGCGCATGTCTCGTGAAATCAGCGAACTTCGTCCGATCATTCCTCGAACTATTTACGAATTGTTCGCGTACTTCTTGAGAACAGGTGACTTCGCCAAAGAAGCAAACGCGAGCTTTTCACGTCGAGGCCCTCTGTTAATTCGCCTACCTTTCGCGACGATTAATTTGCGAATGTCATGAAGTATTCCTGAACTATTCACGAGCTACACACGAACCAAAACCGACGGTTTCACAAACTTTTTGGGAAGGTTTTGCTCATGCGACATTCTAATGGAGTTCGTGCGAAGTTCTCACGAACGTTTAGCGCACGTTTGCCGCGGTGTCTGACTTCATTCTGCGACTAGACAGCGAACTATTCACGAAGAGACCGATCAACTCCAGACAGCTGTCAACTCAGGTTCGCATTTTAGTCTCGTGATCTTCGTGAATGTGGGCTGGCCATAGCTCTACAACGCTACACACGACATTCGCACATACATTGTGAGAACTACGCACAAACTGCGCAAGAACGGTTTACGGCTCCATTTTCGCGACACATTCGTTGAAAATCTTCTCCGAATGTTGGATTTTTTCAAACTTGACCTGCGCCTATAAGAGATGTACGCTACCTGAGGTATGAATTCAGTGATTCTTCCTCTAAACCAATCCAGCTATTGTGATTACAGCATGATTGTTAACGACACCACCATCGCCGGAAAAGGTGGTGCCTATAGTCTCGCTCCTTTACGCATGCACGACAAAATGAGCAGAAACAGATAACTATATATCTTAAAGACATGATCTGATTATTGATTTGATTATTAATGGGTGAAATTGATGTGTGAAAATGAAATATGAATGAAATTGATAAGCTTTACCTGGGCTAAGAACGAACCCAGTCAAGCTGCGGCCTGGATTATACACCTGCGTAGCATACAGATCAGTCATATCGACATATCCTTTACCTAGTCATAATGATAGAAGAAATAAAGAGATGATAAGTAGTACAAAACTGAAGAATATCTTTGATTACAGACATACATGTATATTTGTTGCTCATTTTTCACTGCGTTCACGGCTCTGCTCCCCAATACATTACCTCTTTAATTCAAAATTACACCCCCGCGAGATCTTTGCGCTAATCCACTTCCAGTTCTCTTGTGATTCCTAAAGTCGCAAAATCTTGGGGGAAAAGATCATTTGCCCACGCATGTCCTAAATTACGGAATAGCCTTCCTGAAGACATCAAAAAGTGTATAACTTCTGATTCTTTTAAAAATCATGTAAAAATATTTCTGTTTAATTCTTAATTAATTTCTACATGCGCATTGAGCACTCCACAGAGTGGATTTGGCGTTATATAAGTTGCATGTATTATTATTATTATTATTATTAATTATTATTATTATTATTATATTATTATTATTATTATTATTATTATTATTATTATTATTATTATTATTATTATACGTTGCTTGAATTCGGCTTTTTTAATTCTTGAGTTTTATTTTAATGAGTGCAGGACGAAAAGCTTCAGTATTTCTTGTATCTAATGATGCAAGGAACACTCATAGAGAAACAAACAAAGGTAGGTCTTGGCAAAAAAGGATCCATTGATAACAGAGTTTAAACGAACCACAGAGTATATTTTAAAAATGTCAATACTCGTGGAAGTAGCTAAATTTTTAAGCATGGAACGTACGAAAAAAAAAATTCTATTAAGTTTCAAATAAAATGATCAATTGTTAAATCAGCCTCGACTTTCAACAAAAGTGATAAGAATTATTTATGTATCTTAGTTGAAGATGTCATAATACACCCAGGGCCCCGTTGCATACAACTTGCCATTAATGGTAATTCTGCTATCAATGGTAACTACCATCATGATGGTTACATCACTCAACAACCAATCAAAATCAAGGTTTCCATGGGAGTTACCATTGGTGGCAAAGTTACCGCCAATGTTAAGTTTTATGCAACGGGGCCCAGGAGTAATTTCAAAGGAATCCAAGACCAATATCAGAATCCACATAATCCTAGTTTTCTACAAATTTGGCAAGTCTGATATTCCATGTTAAACTGTTGAAGTTTTCCAAAATAATATTTTACATTATTTGTTTAAGGAAATGTTTAAGTAATGTTCAATAAGGACGATACTGTACATAACATTATGAAATATAAAAATAATAAGAAGATGATTTTAAAGATAGTTACCGTACTGGTATATATCTCTAGTAAATGAGGTGCAAGTACCGGTAGTTAATGAATATGGACATGATGGAGGCCTTTATTCGAAGTCATTTAATGACATCACGCACGCAGATATTTCTTCTACTGAAACTGACGCTATCACTACTCACCCTCATCAGGAACTGACTCCCATACTACGGTGATATCACTGGTATGGTCGATGATGGCTGCTAAGAAGAAGTATTTGTCGCTTCGAACTCTATCATCGACCGGACCTGGAATGATCTATGTATCCAAGAAAGTCAACAACAAAAAAAAAAAAAAAAAAAGATAGAGCAATGTGAATCTTGAAGAAATACTGAGATGATATTGAGAAGATGGTGGGCACCAACAAATCTATTCAGAATGGCAAGATCACCTTCGCTATTTTAGTCAAATGTCTTTTGCACTCGAGGCGCCATTTCGATTGCGTCATTACCTGGGCTAATCAAGCCTGTGAATGTCACTAGCCAATACGTCAGTTATTAAAGGCACAGTTTGCAATCTTCATTTTGCATTCACTTTTCAAACGGCATCATTCCCATATGGTGCGTCAAAAACCGCACTATTAACCGACGCAGTCCTAAGTCAAGCAAACGGCACATGGTGTGTAATGGGCTTACAGACCAAATATTTCTTTAAGGACAGCATACGTCTTGTTATATCATTTGCTTATTCCTGTAGGAAGCATCAATTAATCATCATTAAATAAATATTTCGCTAGAATATACCTCTTCTAAAACTCAATATAGTGGAGATAAGGGTGTTCATGGTGAAGTTTTACCTCTGGTGGTATCCCAGCTTTAGCATGGATGTATGCTGTATCAGTGGCACTTCGGGTATTTTTCGTCACTTCAAGGAAGATCTCGTACTCGGTTTCAGGAACCATGAGGGAGGCATCGAACGCAATGATGGTCGAATTAGTCTGGTTCGCTGGCAAGATGTCAGAGCCATCCTCTGACAAACAAGGGCCTTGTGAATTCTTTAACAAAAAGAAAGAAAAAAAAAGTCATGTAATTATGTAATTTTGCTTACATGGGTTAAACAAACTAACCTCTTCAACAACCTTTCCGCGAGCATATCAGCAGTTTATACAATGTTACATTTAAAATATGAATGAGCATGTTGTTGTAGGAATATATATAAGCCAACTGAACGCTATACACTAGGGTTGATGTAGGGTATTCCAGAATATTCAACTGTAAATATTTAATTCGTATTCCATTACTTTCATTTAATCTGCGTTACTATCAATCTTCCAGATTTAAAAATTGCAATAAACTCCCTATTTTTTTCCAATTCGATATCTGATAAACCGAAGACCAGTACAGTGAAAACAGACATAATTATTACAAATAATATGAATTTGATAAGGTGGACATCGTGGATCAGTTTTAATGTATTGAACAAAAAATACAATTGAAAATATTGTTTAATTGGACATTTTCGCAGTCCAAAGACTGGATAGATTTAAATGACAAAGTAAAACTTAGAAAACATAAAATCCTGAATCCTTATATTAATCATAAACCTAAATGTTTGAAGAAAAAAAAGGTCATAAAGATAAGTAAATAAATCAAATCAAATCAAATCAAATCAAATAGAATATATTGATTGACAACACTACTAATAATTGAATAGTGTTGGTAGGCAGTAAAGGTGCCATAATGATTTGAAATCCTTATTTAATCATAAACCTAAATGTTTGAAGAAAAAAAAGGATCATAAAGATAAATAAATAAATCAAATCAAATCAAATCAAATAGAATATATTGATTGACAACACTACTAATAATTGAATAGTGTTGGTAGGCAGTAAAGGTGACATAATGATTTGAAATCATTATTTAATCATAAACCTAAATGTTTGAAGAAGAAAAAAAGGATCATAAAGCAAAATAAATAAATCAAATCAAATATAATATATTGATTGACAACACTACTCATAACTGAATAGTGTTGGTAGGCAGTAAAGGTAATAATGATTTGAAAAAAAAGAGGGAACATTATCTCGTGATAATCACGTAAAATTATCTGTTTAGGAAATATGCACATTATTTCATTAAAGATTTATTGCAATTAAAAGGTTATTAAAATCCAAATCAAATTAAAATTATGGTCATCATTTACATAAAAGCAAAAAGCAAAATATCGACTCGTGTTCGTGTCGAGCTAGCATGGCTAGAGAAATCATTAAAGGAATTTCACCAAATTGGTTTTTAGTTATGACAGTACTAAACAAAGAAAAACGTTGGAGATTCTTACAACGTTCATGCATGTCCATAAATACTGAAGCAGGGCATCCTTGTCATCTGGGTCGGAGGATCGTGAACCATCAAACACTACGGTCCCGCTGCTCACTCCGATGGTCCGTACCCTACTGCCTTTGATTTTCGCGACTGGATCAGAAGACACCGTGGTGACCATCACAGTGCGGTTGGTCACTTGGGAGGGGTCGTCCACTTTAGAAACGGAGACTGTGATTGGTATAACCATGTCACCTGATCATATACACAAGATGATTATAAAGTAAATTATCACAATATTACTGGTCTCTTACATGGAGCTCACATCCAACACCCGCTGCCGGCTATTATCTTGAACGTTTTGACCCTTACAGAATGCAAGGAATTACTTCCTATCAGACAGGGGCGGACTGACGTACCATGGAGAGTTTGGGGAGTTTTCCACAATAATTCGGTTGAAAAGAGAGGGTCATACAAAAAATAAAAACAAAAACAAAAAAAAAAAAAAAAAAAGGGCCGGTGTTTCCGAAATTCCTCACTCGAGTTTTAGTCCCAGTCCGCCCCTGCTATCAGATACCTCTTTATTACACATTAGTCGCGAGCGGCAAATGTAGATTAATGTCTTTCCAGGGGACATTAAGTGCTCAAACACATGCCCCTCTCATTTCTAATAGAACCACTTGACCACGATACCGCTACCTGATATAGTCAGCAACTGCAAAAGCATCAGCAACTGCTGCTTGTAAATGTAATCATACAATACTGCTTTTCAATCAATTTACTTGTGTACAAAACAAACGCGTCATAGAAGAAAGAGAGGAATAAGAGAAAGGTTTCATCTTTAATTTACTTTGCAGATCGAGGTACTAACCTCTGATAGAATAGGGGTTCCGCAAAGGAGGCACAATTGTTATACTGACTACAGAATTAAGAATAAAGTTTACGACTTAATAATGGTGACATAAAATTCTTATACAATGTGCTAAATATAACACATAGTATATTACTATGCAGTCTTGAATAAATTGAAATATAAATTTCCATTCATCGGCCGATAACAGAATAATACTTTGTAGTGTGGTAATATGTTATCATGCTGTGGATCCGTTTATTCAATGCTGCATTAAAGGGTTGAAGGGGAGAAAACAGACATAAATAAAAGGCACATTATTTGGTTTCATCAGGACTAATCTGTTTTAAATCGCCATTATATCAATTAAGATATGAAATGCACCAACAAGAAAAATCTATATATCACCTGGCAGGGTTCCAGCCGGAATAAACAAGCTTCTTCTGCTTGCAAACTTGGGATTGAATTCCACACCAGGAATATTGGAAAACCAGGAGAAGCTTACTTGTCCTGCCCCTCCACATTGCTCGGAAAATGCCACTTCTGCAGTCAGTCCAAACCTGAGGAAAATAGATATAAAATCGTCACCGTACGGCAATAAGTCTGGCAATAAGTGTCGGAGGCCTCTAACAATATCAAAGTTGTGAATGAATTGTTTTACTGGTCACCAATAGCATAGATGATTGAGGGGCGTCCTAGAAGACAATTAGCCATCGAAATAAAAGGGATTGGAAAAAATAATAAGTAGAAAAACAAAGGAGATGACTTGTCAAAGAGAAATACGATAAAGAGGACGTAATAAACCACAAAAATCCAGAAGACAGCTAGTTAACTAAATGCAGTAATCTTAACGATAATGCAACTGTCTGTAATATGGAGATCAATGATCTACTTTGAATCACTGCGCGAGGTCGGATTCAGTAAAACCTTAATTGTCATTTAGTATTTTTGATGAGATTCCCCTAAAATTATACACTTACATAGCACGTAACACTGCACCTGAATAATTAACACAAGATTCACTTGCATTTTATCTTTTCGTAAATAGCTTTGGACAAAGACATACTGAAGATTTTCGTCTCGCACTCATCAGAATAAACTAAAAATAAAAAAAACAAAAAACACTGAAATCAAACAATATAAAGGAAAATTAATGAAACAAAAAGCTAGTCCACATTTACAGGGTTTGATTTCAGTTAAGAAGTGTATGTCCGTTTTTTTTAATCAATGCTCCATGGACCCATCTAATCTGTATTTATACTATCAACAATACACCGTCTCTACTCACGGTTCAGAGACTTTGATCGGCTGATCTAGGCTGACCCTTTGAGCCACGATTGAGACCTCAGGTGCGGCTGTTACTTCCCGTGTGACCTGTAAGGTTGCAGAATCAGATCCTCCTAAGAAGTTAGTCACGTTGACTCTGAACTCGTACGTCATGCCTGGGGTCAAATACGAACCGTTGAAGGACAGTCTTGATCCCGCATCTATTGCAAAAGAAGGTGGTTATGAATACGTTGATAAATATGAAAAAGTGATGAATCAAGACAGATATAAAGCATGAATGTGCCCATGGTTTAATATGCATTTGTAATCAAACAGCGCTCACATCTACAATGTGGTTTGTCATTCAAAGACTCGCACATAGGAGGTCTTTTTAAAAATTGAATTGCATTCTTTATCATTTTAAACTCGCATCGGCATTCTTCAAAGTATAATCAAGATTAAACCATTTCCTGAACTGAGAGTACACTGCCATGTGGCATACCATCATATATCTGTTGAAGGTCAGGATGATCGGGTCCACCAGACCATTTAAATTCCATTGATCTTCCTGCGCTCCCAGAGGATTTTGTCGCCCGGATCCGGACAAAGCTACAGAAGTTGATGACATCGTTGCCTTCCAGTCTGGCTCTTACGGGAACAGTGAGGTTTAGTCGCTGCACGGATAAAGTACGACCCTCTTGAGGCCGAGTGTAGTCCTCACCGAAGACTCCAATAGCACTGTTCTGTTTCAAGGTCAGGGAGTCGCCTATAGAATAAAGGTTTTGAAATCAACAAAAACGATAAACTCCGTGCATCTTGGACTGTGTAAGGGTACAGCCAAGTTGAACGACAGCCCAACATCTCACAGAGTTCCTGATAAATTTTCTGAAGGGTCTCGTGGGCCACCGGTCTAAAAAGATGTCATAATTTCGCTTATGGATCATTGAAAGCATACTTAATGGAGGTATTATGATCACTGTGATGGATAGTAACCGGCGTCTATTTAGAGGCCTTGTCGCACGTTGATTTCTACAAGATTCGATATACAGTAACATTTGAATATTGTCATGTAGTCTTTACGAAGTATGAGGAAAATAATTTTTTGGCACACTTCCTTTTTTGTGGGAGGGGGGGGGGGGGGGGTTCTAATCACCAGTTCCTTCACTGTTGCCTTCTCTAGCATTATTCTTTATTATCTTCATATGATTTTGATCTATCTTTTAAACAAATGGACGCCGACTGTCATTTAATCAAATATTCCGTTTATGCAAGGATACAGTACGTGTAACGAAATATTCAAAGCTGCGTTGTACAAGACGAGTAAGAGTAGAGGTCCGGAAACTTCACCAAAGTAGAGCTGTCACATTTGATTTTACGAAATATAAACATGAAGTAACAATTACCACCAAGAATATTTGCAATTTGTGATAATTTCGAAATATCTTTGGCCAGATTTGTAAATATTGCATAAAAAGTTCATTTTTGTTCGATTTATTGTGTAAAGATGAGCTGTCGATCTTGACAGCCAACCAGTCCGGACACACAAAGAGTGGGGTATACTTTTACAATAACAAGTGAATGAGTAAATTACGCAATGCGTAATAAATGTCCCCGCCGGAAGTGCAGATCTGTGGAAATTAACGAGCCTGAACCTTAAAACTTCAGTGAATAAAATAATAATGTTACTGCATGCAAAAGAAGAGAATACCAACAATGCATGTATACAACTGAAATATAAAACATGAAAACATTATGAACCTTCAGCCATTTTGAATAAATTTGCATAAATTTGCATGAATAATGAATTTCAAAATTCTGTGTGGAAGTTTGGAAGCCCCCACCCAGCCCTATCAGATAAAACAATCGGAATCAAAATCCGATGTGAAATAGAGGAGAAGTAGCATTTTTCGTTAATTTTGAATAAATTTGCATAAATTTGCATAATTAATGAATTTCAAAATTCTGTGTAGAAGTTTGGAAGCCCCCACCCAGCCCTATCAGATAAAACAATCGGAATCAAAATCTGATGTGAAATAGAGAAGTAGCATTTTTCGTCGATTTTGAATAAATTTGCATAAATTAATTAAATTAATGAGCATATATTTGCATAATTAATGAATTTCAAAATTCTGTGTAGAAGTTTGGAAGCCCCCACCCAGCCCTATCAGATAAAACAATCGGAATCAAAATCCGATGTGAAATAGAGGAGAAGTAGCATTTTTCGTCACTTTTGAATAAATTTGCATGAATTTGCATAATTAATGAATTTCACGATTCTGTGTAGAAGTTTGGAAGCCCTCACCAAGGCCTATCAGATAAAACAATCAGAATCGAAATCGGCCAAGAAATGACGGAGAAGTAGCATTTTCTAACATTTGAGCACACACGGACGGACGGACGGACGGACGGACGGACGGACGGACACACACACACACACACACACGCACACACGAACAGAGCCCGTTTCATAGTCCCCTCGCGAACTTCGTTCGGCGGGGACAAAAAATTCGGAATATCAGTTTTCATATCTTATACCTATTTCTACCAAGCTGTCGCCTTCGCCGATTCTGATGTAAAGGACGTCACTTCTAGGCCGAGTAGAACAACTACTACCGGTTCCCAATATGCTGACATTCGTGAAGATTTTATCACAAGAGGTCTCAGAGTCAACATTGATGAAGCCGTCAAACGCAAGAAGTAAGGCATTTCCTATCGTTTCAGGTTAAAAAAAAATATTTCGGGGAATTCAGATAGAGACTTTGAAAATTTTAGAGTAAGTAGATTCTACTTAAATGTTTATCGAATTTGCTGTTTTAAACTTTGATGATATATATGCAGCTTTCGTCTGCTTCATAACACTGAGATAATTTGATATTTGTAAAGGCTTACAGTTCATTTAAAATTCCCCTATATGACTAGGATAACTACTACTACTACGAATACTATTACTTCTACAACTACCCTACGACTACTACTATAACTACTACTAAAACAACAACAACAACTACTACTACCACTACTACTGCATACGACTACTAATGGTACTACCACTTATAAGATCAACAACTACTATTACTTCTACTACTACTTCTACCACTACTACTACTACTACTACTACTACTACTACTACTACTACTACAACTACTACTATTACTAATACTGTTGCTACTACCTCTGCTGCTGCTGCTAATACTTCTACTGTTGCTGATGCTACTACTTCTACTTCTGCTGCTACTGCTGATACTTCTTCTAACAGAGGCGTCGAAACGTCGGGCTCGGACAATGGAAGTGGGAGGCACCTTTTGTCCGCCAAACAAAAGGTGCCCTCCCACTTCCATTGTCCGAGCCCGACGTTCCGACGGCTCTGTCTGCCACTACTACTACCACTACTGCTGCTGCTGCTGCTACTTCTACTACTAATTCGACTATTATTCTACTAGGTGTAAAAAAAAAAACAACAACAAACTATTACAACTACTGTTGCTAGGTTTATAAAATGACAGCAATATGAATTCTAGCTTCTATCACCACTTACCTTGGTCAGAAAACTTGAGGTAGACCGGTTTAGGATCTTCTGCGAATAAAGTGACGAGCAAGCCCAGAGAATCTGGCGTCATTAGTGGATCGATCCCATTCAGCGAGAGGGAGACTCGGAAAGCAGCCGATGCAGGAGGGATGGAAGTTTGTAATATGATGATCGATGTGTTGTATTCATGGAAGTGTGAAATGGCATTTGCCTCACCTTTCACTGAGGGGCCAGAGACTGGTAAAAGAAGATTAAGAAGAAGAAGAAGAAGAAGAAGAAGAAGAAGAAGAAGAAGAAGAAGAAGAAGAAGAAGAAGAAGAGGAAAATCAAGAGGAGAGGAGAAAGGGAAAGACATGAGAAAGAGAAAATGCTCAGATATTCCTCAACAAAACATGTGTTTACAGTGCGAATCAAAAATCTTGGTACACCTTGGAATTGGTGATGAATTTTCACTTCAACATGTACATGTATAGGTAAACCAAATAGGGAACTTATGTAGACACTGACAAACAAAAAAAGTTTCATACTTTCAGAGTTGTACGACACATGATCCCGCGACAATTGCTAATTTCCTGCATTAACGGAATTCACCCATGGACCGATCAATATCATAATCCTGTCCTAGTCCTAACCCAAACACGAATATTTAATTTAATTTTATTTCATTCATTTATTCTATCACGGTAAAACTCTCTTTAGCTGGACGGCTGCTCCTCAGTAAGTCTGTGAGAAATTTCAACAAAATTATTATGACGATTATGACGACAGTTTCTGAAAAAAAATTGGAAATGTAGTTGGTTTGAGCGCGCGTATTGAAATTCCTATGAAGCAAAATTTGATATGCGCGGTGATATACGCTTTGTAATTCGCCCGGTATTGCATGAATAGTATAATGACTGGTCATTATATTCTCCTAATGACCGGTCACCAGCAAAATTACGTGTTAAGCAAAATAAATGTCTCGTCATGTTTACCATGTTTACGCTCTTAGCCAATTATCTAATTAGGATCTACTTCACCACTTTTATAATAACTGATCAAAGCATTTTACAGTGTCTTATTATTATTACCACTGTCATTAATTAGATCCAGTAACGATTCTGCACTTATAGTGCACATTCTCCACTCTACTATGGAGCATTCCAGTCTGGTGGCCATTACAGACGCACATATACTTTTCAAATCACAATGACATTCGCATTCTACCCATTTAACACCTGGGTGGGGAGTGGCAAAGTAGATTAATGTCTTGCCAAAGGACATATAATTAGTGCCGCGGCGAAACTCGAACCGCTAATCAAGCCTGTGAAGGCAATTGGTCATATATGCCATAAACTATAAAAGCAACGTTTAGACTTTTCACTTTGCATTCACTTTTTTGTAATTTTACATAACTATCACTCTCACATAGCTCGTCAAAGGATGCGCTATCACTGATGCTGTTCTACTTCAGACAAACGACACCTCATGTGCAACGGGCATTATTTTCTTTAAACCTTTCACTCTTTAAAAAGTTGGGCAAAAAAATGCCCAATTTTTAACCAACACTGGGCAACATACTGTCCACACAACTTTTGGTTAAAATTTGCCCAACTATGTTGTTGGGCAAATTAAATTGCCCATCAGTTGGTGACCCATTAGATTTTACCCAACTCTACAATTGCCCAACTGTTGGTTATATTCTCAGTTGGGTAATTATTGCCCAACCAATCTTACCCAATAGGATTGCCCAACCCTCTATTTGTTCAGCTGTTTGGTAACAAATATCATGTGGTTTGGCAAATTCAGCTGCCCAATTTATTGTTTCCTTTTTCCTCCAACCTAGGTAAAAAAAAATTAAATCTGCTTGTTACGTCCTTCTGGGTCTTAACCTAATCAATCCTAACCTATTCTATTTAAAAGCTATCCTATCCTATATCTTAACCTATCCTATCCTAGTCCTATTCTATCCAGTTAGTGCAAACTAGTGCAAGCTGTTATATACCCCTTATATTTTTTTATGCATTCGGTGACAGTTAGTAAATCGGGCCACCCCCAAACCATACGCTACTAAAAATTCATGAATATTCATATAAGTGTTTTCCCCAATATTAGGTAAAAATATTTACCACAAGTTGGGCACAAGCGAATTTCTAACCAACCATCAGTTACCCAACAAAATTTACCCAACTGGCAAAGGAAATGTGACAAAATTACACAACTACAGGGCAACAAGTACCCAACCCATAATTACCAAATACTGTTGGTAAATATATGCCCAATATTTAGGTAAAAAGTATTAACATCCCACTGTACTTACTCTCATTTATGATGGGTTCAGGAGTGATACCAGCTTCCTCGATAGAGGAGAAATTTCCATTGCTTGATACCAAAGAGAAGTAGACGAACGAACCGTTGATTGGTAGGTCTAACTCAGACGGGAAGATCGCATCCAGCTGAATTTCTTTAAATGATATAGATCAAGAATCTCATTAATTTCATTACAAAGAATTGTAGAAAGTTCTACATAATATAATGACATAATAAATATAATATAATAAAATATTTGAATGAAATGGGCTACGAATAGCCTCATCCAGTGGCGGATTTAGGGGGGGCACATCCGGCCCGTGCCCCCCCCCCCCCTTTTGAAAGAAAAGTATGCATTGAGGCCCCCCCCCCCCTTTTAGAAAGAAAACCCTTTTTTTTCTTTTTTGTTTTTGCTTGTCAGAAAATTATGGAGGGGAATTGGTATCCCCATTACCCCCCCCCCCCCCCCCCCCACTGAGCGAATTTTGGAGGTCTGGCGAATTTTTTTTTTGTTTTTTGTCGACACCCCCCTCCCCCTACTGAGCGACTTTTCGAGAGCTGGCGAGACCCAAAAAATACGGGTCTCCCTTTTCCAAAAGTTGACAAACCTGCACTTGTGTGCCCCCTCTTATACAAAATCCTGGATCCTCCCCTGGCCTCATCAGTATCACTACTGCTCTTCCTGAGGGCCCAGTATTGGCAGGTACCCATCTGATACACCTGGGTCTTGAGGGTGTGTAGGTAAAACACCTGGTCCAGGGGGTTAAGCACTGGGCAAGGACCCAGGACCTCTCGTATGACTGTCTAGAACCTTCACCAATATGCCACAGTGCTCCCACATAAAATACCATACCAGCCATGCAGGTTGTTAGCATTTGGCAAGGCATCTCAAAGTTCATTTACTACTCCATGACCTGCTTTTCATTTATATTATATGCTATTGCTAATAATGTCATGTATTTTTTTAGATATCTAGTGGAGGTTGTAGGGATGAAAATGGATTGCAGTTATCATAAGTTATAAACCAACATATTTGAGAAAATACAGCTTGTATTCCGGATCAAAGACTAATAGTGAGGAATCATAGCGAAATAATACAAATGTTATCAATACATGAACTTTAAGCAACCAAATTGCATTCACCCCCCCCCCCCTCCCATTGCCAAATGCTTCTTTTTCCGTCAATGGCGAATGGAACACGATAAAAACTACTTTCGAAAAATAAACTCAAGACAATTTCAATAGCCCTGTCTATCAACTTTAGAAATGTGCGAACATTACAATGGCGTATTACGTAATCCGAACAAGAATTTTATGTTCAGTACAATAGGCCTTTGAAATTGCCCTTGAGTTTATTTTTCGAAAGTAGTTTTTATCGTGTTATGGAAACATCTTATGCATAATTGATGTTTATATCTATCTCTGTTTAATTGTGCACGCATGACTGATAATTACTTTCTGGACTATTAAAGGAATGATTTAATGGTAATAATAGTAATGCTTTAATATCGAATCATTATATTTTTTCTAATTATGGGTCATTACTACGTTTATTAGGTTCCCTCTTGTTATTGTAAAAACGAAGAAATAAAAAAACCATGGAATTTACATTTCGGACAACCTGCAGTTTGCGCATATCATACCCAGTCAATTCATTATCATGTGTTATTGCTATTTTATTGTTTTGTTTTGTTTTGTTTTTTTGCTACTGTTTTAACCGTGTTGTAAAACCTGGCAATATTAACTTCAATCGAAACCTTCAATTTAAGCCTAAGTCTCACTGGCCTTACGACCGGTTGCCGAATTCTGACACCCCCCAAAAGGTGCGACCATCGACAACAAACATGACCATTCTCCGAATAACATCTGTCCACGATCAGTTGCCGATCGGTTGCAGAATAGTCGCCGATCGGTTGTAGACCAATCGCCGATCATCAAAGACTGATTGGCTATTGCTTGTAGGAACGGTCTCAATTGATCGGCGATTATAAACAAGCAAAATTCGTAGACTAGCTGATGGCTGATGTTCTGGAAGGCTATGAATCACTGGTGCAAACAAGTATAAATTATATATATATATATATGCCAGGTTATGATGAAGGACACAAATTATGCAAAGCAAGGATGCATACAAGGTTCTAGGGATGCTCAAAGTTAACAGGCTCATGACATGCATAAAGAGGATACAGCCAATATGGCTCTCACATGACCCGCTTGAAAGTGTGTGCTTCATATATTAAATTATCTCTTTTATAAGCAAAACTATTTTCAATAGGCAATACAACCAAAATTACCCTTGAGTTGATTTCATGAAAGTCTTTCAGTCAGAACCCAACTTCGGAAAACCGAGCACAGGTATATACTCCAGAAACGGCGTATGAATATCAGGCCTGTGAATGGGGTTTCACAAAAAGAGCGGGAAAAAGCTGAAAGTTTCCGCCGCCATGATTCTACCTATTATCTTACAATATGACCACAAGCCAGCAAATTCTATTGCCACAACACACACAAATCACATCATTGTACACACAGACATTGTCACTGACCACAAGAAAGTCCCATAGTCCCCTCCAAATATCCGTCTAAAAAGCCTAATTCCACTGCCAAAAATGCGGAATCGGCGCCATATTTCCAAAGCACACGGGCTTAAGTCCAATGCTAAGAAACAGGTTCGCTGAAAAAGCGTTAAAAATCAAGAAATCAGCGGTTTTGTGGCGAGTTTTTTTGCTTATCGCAAGATACGAGTATGATGGTGTCGGCAAAAAACAAATGAAAATCCAAAACCCCGTACCTGCCGATGCATTGACTTCATGTACAAAGTTGAATGCAAGTCCCAACTTGCCTTCATTCGACCGAATGCGCCGCGCGCAACGCTCGCGATGAACAACCGATAAAATTGCGGAAATAGCACACACGAAAAAAGTGGAAATTGAAATCGGGCAGAATAATAAAAAAAGCGGATTTGCGCTAAAAAGCGGAGATTTCACAGGCCTGTGAATATAAAGCCCTCATCGTTCAGTGCAAGGCAGCGTGTACAAAAGGCATGGGGAAAATCTTGCAAAGTCAACCTGCCAACGAAATATATATTTTTAAAAATAATGCTGCGTGTTAAATATTTTCAAAATCCTTGAATAATTTGTCATATGAAATGACTTTCAAATGACCAACATTTGAAATAAATGTATTATCAAGAGCAGGTCAACACGATTTGCCACATGCCTTATTTATACACTGTCTCACAATGAACGATGAGGGCTCTATATTCCTCTTGCTCCATTCGCCGTTTTCGGAGTATATAATACCTGTGCTCGGTCTTCCAGAGTTGGGTCTGACTGTCTTTGGGATGGTTTTGATCACTGTTGGTTGTCGGTACTGGGTAATGGTTTAGAAATCAATCGGTGACTGATTATTTATTATTCGGTGATCATGGTGATCAAAGGCCGACCTTATTTTCAAGTACTTTTCCAGCAGTAAAGATTAGTCGGAGATCAGACAACCAGATGCAGACCGCTGACAACCAAATAAAGATGAAAGAAAAGCTTTTTGCGATCAAAGAAAACCAACTACCAACCAGTGGTTGTCGGAATTCGGCAACCGATCGTAGGGCCAGTGACCATGGCTTAAACCTCCAGCCGACCAAAATGCTCCGACTAGCCGTCAACCCGGACAACCTTTCAAAGTGTACCAATCACCTGAAAAAATAATTTGTGTACAGCTAGAAAGTATAAAATCAACCTCAAAGAACTTTGTCTGGTATTCTATAGGTCAACAGTTAATGAGTATGAAGGAAATAAAGGATAACATGAAATGCTCGCGCAGAACCGAACTCAGAGTTTGGTTCCGCGCGAGCCTTTATCTTTGGTGAGCACGTACGGGTGCGTCGAGTAGTCTATTCACGAGTCGCTTTTACGCTTATAGAGAGTGTAATTAAAATTGCAATATCTCTTTATTGAATTAATATTTAAAGCCCATATTTTGAATATAGTATAACGACATGCAACTTCTAACATACAGAGCAAAATTATTTTTGGTGATTGGTACCCTTTAAAGACTGACAAAACCTCTCTGCGTTCTCTGACACCTAACCACTGACCAGTGGTCATTTGTCGGAAGTCGGCAACCGGTCGAACGCCCAGTGAGACTTAGACATTAGAAAATAAGAAAAAGAAACCTGCCTTGAATCTGAGCATATTCATATCGCTCATGTACCTCGCTTTTAATATCGAAATATGGCCACAATATAAAATAAAAAACAAAAATTCTAGGGACAAGCATACATGTTCCATGTAGTTTAAAGAATCGAGAGAACACAATTGGTTAGGGTTTCTCTTATTCGTATGGCTGTTGCTCGATAAAGTAATTTTTGTGGTCTATGTGTATACTTTCCACAATATGAATCAATAAATTGCTAAAAAACTAATTTACAAAAAGAATGAAAATGAAATTTTATTAACCATGTCTTGTTTAGATATTGCCAAAAATAAGATAGAAAAGAATAATTGACCTTTCCCCGAAAATCCCTCCTCTCTGTAAAACATTCGGCTAATGTAAGCTCACGGAATGAATGAAATTAATTGGGATTGAATTAAAATTGGAAATGCCCGTAACATACCAGGGTATACGAAAAGATCGGCATGGTTCTCCGACAGGACATCATATTGTGAGGATATGTAGACACGATAAGATCCTGTATGGATAGTAAACATATATAGCATATCAATGTTATTGTAGGTAGTATGCGCAAAATAAACTCAAGAAAGTTAAGAAACTCAAGTATGATCAATTTTACCTCTATTGTCCTGGCCTAATCATCGCTATGTTTAGTATCACGATAAGCAATAAGTATGGTAAGGATGATAAATACTTAGCTTGATAACTGTGATAACCATTTTGTATAATAAGTACTATACACATAAATTATGATAAAAATTAAGTATGATATGTATGATAAACATTAAGTATGATAGGCATGATGGACATTAAGTATTATTGGTATGCTAAACATTTAGTAAGAAAGGTTTGATAAGTATGATAAGGATAATAATAGTAAGATATGAATAAAGGATGATACCCATTTAGCATGATAAGTATGATGAACATTAAACATGATAAGTATAATAAAAATTAAGTATGATAGGTATGATTAATATTAAGTGTGATAAACATGACAGAAACATAAAGTATGTTAAATATGATAAACATTAAACATGATTAGTATGATAAGCAATAAGTATGGTAAGGATGATAAATATCTGGCATGATAAGTACTATAAACATAAATTATGATAAGTATGATAAACATTAAGTATGGTTTTTGTGATAAACATTTAGTATGATAGGTATGATACACATTTAGTAGTAACGGTTTGATAAGTACGATAAGGATAACAATAGCAAGATAAAGATGATACCAATTCAGCATGATAAGGATGATAAACATTTCGTATGATAGCTATGATAAACATTAAGTATGATAAACATGATAAAAACATTAAGTATGATAAACATTAAGTATGATTAGTATGATAACAAAAAGTATGGTAAAGATGAAAAATATTTAGCATGATAAGTATGATAAACATTTTGTATGATAAAAATGATAAACATTAAGTATGACAATTATGATAAACAGTGAGTTTGATTAGTATTATAAACATTAATTATGATAAGCAATAACCATGGTAAGGAAGATAGATATTTAGCATGATAAGTACGATAAACATTTAGTTAATAAGCATGATACCAAGTAAATACCAAGTAAAAGCTTGATGATGAAAGAAAGCTCCACTTTTTAAATAGCCATTTACTTATCTGGCAAGCTTTTGTTTTAAAGAGCAAAACATTTCCTTTTGATAGTGAATAAAATTTGAATAGTAATGCAAGCTTTTGCTAGTCTGGGAACGCCACCGCTAGCTAGAAAACATGATTCTGCTTCTTTTTGCTAGCAACTACTTGATTGGAATATCTGAAGATGCAAGCAAAAGTTTAGAAAAAGCATTTGCTGGTCTTTTCTAGTTTCTATCGATACAGGCCAATAAGTATGATAAGTATGACAAATCAGTATGATTCTACCAGGGAAATGTAACTAATTTCCCTGACTCTACTGAGAATAATAGATTAATACTAACCTGCCTCTAAACGGACAGTGCACTGGTCTGCAATAACATTAGACTCAACAGAAATGCTGTGATCCATGATAATGCACTTGGAACCCGGTTGCGGCTGGAAATCTCTTCCCCTAATAACGAGCTAAGAAAAGAAAAAGATGCTGAAAAATTATTCAATATCACTGAAGCAGTAGATCCCTGGTTCTTAAATAATGGTCCACGGGCAACATTTGGGCCCACGAGACGATTTAATCGTCAAACAGAAATAAAGCATAAAACAATTGTTTGGTTCCATTTTGATGCTAAAGATGTGGAAAACCAATGACTCTGCATAAATAAAAGTCTAAAGTAATTTTCTAAGCATTCGACAAAAAAGAAATAGTCATTAGAATACACATCTTTAAAAATATTGCTTGCTCGCTCGCTGATAGACTGACCATAGAAAATATCTGCTGATATGCCACTAAGTACAGTGAGAAAGACAGTATCAATAATTCTGGAGGAAAAAAGGGAGGGTGTAATGTACTAATTTGATGTATCGGATTATTACAAAGTGCCCCGTCACTGACTGTCATATAGTAAGATGATGAAAATATTTCCTCGGGGAACGAGAGAGATTGTGAATATGACATTCAAGATGGGGGGGGGGGGGGGGGGGGGGGGAGAGAGAGAAGCCAAGCCTAAAAGGCTTGTCTCTAGATAAATTAACTCAATTGATACGTTTATAAGTAATTTACAAATGGGTTAGATAAAAAAAGAGCGTTGATATAGAACACTCTTACCGCATAATCGGTTCCAGCGGGTATAGCAGGAGGTTGGATGGTAAAACAACCCGCCGTGTCCCCACCGCACACACTGCACGCTTGATTCAACTGACTATATTACACAGGCAAGAAAATTATGAAGGATGAAAACACTATATAAATGTTCATCAGAATAAAGAGATTGCCCATAATAGGTAAAACATTTATCAAAAGTTCTAATAATATTATACATCGATTAGATGAAACACTTACAATACCTGTTCACAATCAACGTGTCATGCACTGTAACCATGTCATACTGGTATGCGCCTGTCACACTTTGCCGGATAAGGCAAACGCATGAGAAACGAATGTCGATTTTTGGCATCCACTGATATCCGTTAAAATGCGTTTCATGACTTTTTATCCTTTGGATGGACGTTCATCGACAGGTGATTTCCGTCAAAGCGGCCAGAAAACTTTGTGCATGAATTAAAAAAAAAAAAAAAAAAAGCCAGAAATGGACAGCGAGATCCGGCCCTTGTCCGATGGTTGTGCGTTTTCTCCTGTATGTGTACTGTACTTGGTCGTTTTTCTCACGTTTCCATCGGTAGTCCGCGGGGCCAATACACCGCGGGTCCGATAAACCGCGGGGCCGATAGACCGCGGTGTCTGAAATGCAACGCATTTTCACATTACGTCTTAAAAGCATAATGACTCAAACAATTCATGTATCTTAATCCCGCGGGGGGGGGGGGGGGGGGGGGGGTATCTTCCATTGAAATCCGTACAGCATCCACGAACCTGAAAACGAGGAAAAAGGGTAGTTTTTCAGGGTTGGGCGCGGATCCGCGCGGATCCGCGTTTAGGGTGTCAAAAACGAAAAATATATAATAATAATAGTGAAAAAATAATAATACTTGGTTCTTTTATAGCGCATTACACATAGCAACACTGCATGTCCCTATATGCGCTTTATAAAGTAAGAACGAAATAACTTAGAAATAAGAATGTGCATACAATGTAATGTTGGACACTGAGTTCATACTCTAAGTATTAAACAGATATCTTTTAAGTTGCTTTCATATCTCATGATACCCTTTTCATATAAAAGGGTATCAAAATCACACTTCTGACCAAATGCAGGGGAAAAGGGTATAAAATTTAACACGGCCAATCCGCGGAAAGGGTACAATTTATTCAGAATTTGAGAATATGTTCGCCCTGTTAAGGGTGTAAAAACAAGCCAAAGTCACTTATTGCATAATCCATTGAACATCAAAAAGTTCATGAGCGCATCCAGGAGGGGGCTGATGATCCATCTCCCATTTCTTTTTTTTAAATTTTTTTTTAAAAGTTTTGCTGTTAGTGCTTTCGATTGCAAGATGTGTATAGTGATTTGAGCGAATGTGCGGAATTACTGGTGACTGGCGTGTACATTGAGACGCCGCGGTCTATCGGCCCCGCGGTCTATCGGCCCCGGGTCTATAGGCCCCGTGGTATATCGGTCCCGCTGCCTGTCGGCCCCGCGGACTATCGGGATTCCCCCTTTCCATCCGCTAGGCGTCCTGCAGGGTCCGTTGCTGTAAGAGATGGGATGGATGGAACGGGCATGTACAGCACATCAAACGCATACACACCGTATACCCACAGGACGACTAGCGGTCAAAAGCATAAAAAAACTTCGTAGGACCTCGCCCCTCTCATTTAATGCCCCTCTGTCGTTTCGTTTCTCATGCGTTAGCGCACGTTCCACTGTCCTGTGTACAATCGCCCCAGGTGCGTTGTTTGTGTGTTTTATTCGGCCCCTGGACCGTGCATGTACGCTCCTGCAAAATGGAAATTTACACTTTGTCCACCGGATTGACGACTGAACAACGGATAAACAAAATAGCATCCGTTTCTTGTACGTTGGGCCGATCCGGCGATGTGTGACAGGGACAGTAGTAGTAGTAGTAGTAGTAGTAGTAGTAGTTGTATTAGTAGTTGGAATTCCTTCACCATTGTTGAACAATAACCATACAATAACAATTGCCATCATCAACCACTGTGTTGTTCAAATCCAGTAGTATTATACACAGCAATTTTCGTAAAAGTTACCCTCCTTTATCCCATAACTGCATGATTTAGCCCTTTTCGAGGCCTGATATGTTTGATATGTTTCATGGTCGTTTTCTAAAGGCGGACCTCATGTATGACCCCACTGACAGTCAAAACTGAAATTTAGAGGGAGCACAGTTTACAAACATGAGCTTAATTTCTACAAATTCTATCTTTGAACTTTGTAACTATTGACGAGCTACGTAATTCAACTGTGTCTGCCAGCACCTTTGAACCTCTATTCAATGCCTATTATTTTCGCCGTTGAGCCTCGAGCTATGTTTGTAGTTGTCAAGGGAAACCTTTTAATAGGAATAGTGCAGTAGCTAACACAAGCAGAGTCGATTTGCTTTACAAATCATCATAGACTTATTTTCATGATACTTTTACAGGTGCTCCGACATATTGCTCATACCAGGAAATAGCTGAAACGTTTGGACCAAACTTGCCATATCTGTGTGAAGTTCTATATACACATTTCTGTGTTTAGTGCATGTGACTTTCATTAGGGTTAGGATCAATTTCTCATCATTTTGATCATTCCAAAACACACTTCTTATGTCCTACATCATCAACCTTCCCAATTCTTTTGAGAAAGTTTCTTTCACAATGTAATCGCGTGACCAGAAGTCAGCTTTATATTTAATCAGCAAGCGAAAAAAAAAATCTTAATAAGACAAAAAATGCAATGTTATTGATTGTACTGTTTTAATTGTAATATTTGTTATAAAGGATTGACAACATACCTCTGAAATTTTTCTTCTTCAGTCACTGTTCATGGAGAGAGGGATAGAACAGGAATGGATAATTTTAATTATTATTATGTTAAAAGAAAACAGATTTGTAACGAGTCTTCTCTAATTTAGACAATCCGTGACTTACTTGTCATTATCCAAAGAAATTTGTCCAGATGAACTTTTTAAAAATAGCTAAGCTAACACAATCTTTAAATCAGGAGATAAAATAATGTGAAAATACAAATTACAGACCCATTTCTGTTTTGTCGGTTTCTTCCAAATGATTGGAACGTATCGTTTATTTTACAACTTACGAATTTCTTGAAAATTGTTCTATTCTCTTTATACATCAATATGGTCCCGTAAAATTATTCTACATTTATGGCCCTTTCCAGTCGCTTTAGTAAGCATGGTAAAGTAATGGATGCATTTTGAGAAGAAAAAAAAAAAACGATTTCGCAATAGTGTTTTGTATTGATTTATCATTTAACGCATTTTCAAGACCATTACAAACCACGCTATCCTCTTGTTTAAATTATACCGTTATGGAATACGAGGCGTAGATTTAAATTCGTTCTCCAGCTATCTTAATAATCGTTTACAATGTGCTAAATAGCAATCTTTTGTTTCAGAATTTAAGACAATAGCTACGTTCTTACGGGACTTATTGTTTCGAAACTTTAAGTCAGCGAAACTTTAAGAGAACGAAACAGCGACTCGCTAACAACGACGAGGGTTCACATGGGCCCTAAACAACGACGCTCGATGACGCTCGTTGTTCTGAGACTACAAGTCGACCCATCATCGTTTCACAGAGAGGTCATCGTTAACAAGTAGATTGCTAAACTTAAAGTTTATTCTCACACGGTCCGTAGCTACGAGGACCCCCCCCCCCCCCCCCCCCCCCCCCCCCCCGCTGCCCGTGGTTTCGGTGTTAACTACAAGCACGCTTGTGGTTATGGAACTTCAAGTACTAAAACTTAAAGTTTCGAAAGTACGAGCCCGTTCATACAGTCTGAAACTACAATAAATACGAGATAACATGAAGTTTTGAAACTAAGAACGAAAATTAAAATTTAGCTCCCTTATTAACCTATGGAATTCCCAAGGTTAGTCTCCTTGGACCTTTGCCATTTAGACTTTATATTAATGATCTTTAAAAGTCAGCCAAGTTTTCTTTTATATTATATGCCGACGATACCAATACATTTCATTCTAATTTAAGTAACTTAGTGAATGTGTAAATCACAGTCTCGTTAATGTTTATGAATGGTTCAATGCTAATAAATTATCTATTATGTTAAATGTAAAACGGGGAAATTGCTGATATAAATAATGTGAGAATTGTACTTGACAATGTCATATTACCAAAAGTAGACAAAGTTCGAAATTCCGAAAAATGAAAAAGGATCATAATTCCGAAGGTTCGTAATAACGAAAATGCAACAGAGCCCTACATAACATTTCAGAATTACGAACCTTAGGAAATATGAATCCTTCTTCATTTTCGTAATTACGAACCGTCGGAGTAACAAACCTTCGGAAATACGAACTTTCGGGAAAACGAACCTTCGGAATTATGAACCTTCAAAAAAAAAACGACATGTAACCGTTTGTGTATCGGGACAGTGATGTCAAAAGGATATGTACGCTGCCTAATAGATTTAGTAGTAATGAACTCTTTGACTTATTTATACCATAGTGCAATCAATTCAATTTCTGTCACACTATAATTATGCTCTTCTATACCATCAACCTATATAAACATGCCACCCTTTCTCTTTCTTTAAATATGTTACATTCTTATTATACCAATTTTCTTTATCTGACTGAAAAATTTGAAATGGTCATGCTGATGCCAATAACTGTTTTGTTTACGGCAATCACAACACAAGCTCCGCTTTGGGGATTTCCACTCCTTCCTTTTTACATTTACTGTATTGATCTTTGTTTGGCAGAAGGAAATAAATGTGAATTTCAGTTCAATTCAAAAACATGTAAATGAATATTACCTTCATCTCCAGAGAATGCACCTGCTAACTGGTAGCACAGCTCATCAACGGTCCGGAACCCTGTGTACTGGTACATATACTTATTCCGGAATTCGTCATCGGGGATGTTGATAAATGAAAGTGTAATTCTGATCCCTTCATTGGCCAGGCAGATGCATTGATCTACGTCTTCCATGAGTTCGAAGCCCATATTGATGGTCTTGTCAATGTACTGATTGATGGTCTGATTATCAGTGAGTGATGATGTTAGGTCTGTACAGAAATCCTGAAAGGTGGGAAAGTTGAGGGATCTGGATGCAAAGTCGACAAGTTTACGTAGCTCTTGTGCTCCAAAGATGGCGGGACCTTGGCCGGGAGAAAATATCGTAACAAGAAATGTTTCCCAGCACTGGCAAATTTCCGCTCCAGTGGGGAGGAATAACTGCAGCCATTCACGTGCAAACTGAGATATCAAACCACGCAGATTAATGCCAGAATCGATGACGTTGGAGACGGAGGTGCACACCCCATCACGATCAAACGAAGAGAGTCCGTAAAGATTTGAAGCGAGATCCAAAAGGAAACCGGTGTAATTAAAGCTTCCCAACGCATCAAAGTTTATGAAATCACCTCTGTAGCAGATGTGTAAATCATTGGCTTTTGGAGATATTTGATTTGAATAACCATTAAAACCATAACTACAAATGCCGTAGGAATAATAACTGTAACCGTAATAATTGTTGTGATTGGTCTGCCAATACAGGCTAATATTGTGACACATCTTGTTGTCGAGTCCAGGCGATAGGTAGCATAACATCTGCACTACCGATGCAGTATCGTTTCTCAATCCATAAAGAGTTGTCATCATGAGAGCCCTACTGTGGAACCATTCTTTAGTGGTCAAGGAGTCGATCTTGTTCGGGTACTCTGATAACTTCGTGAGTGCATCTGCAGCGTCAAAAGATGGTCCAAAGATGTCTGTCACATTCTTGCAGAGTTGTGGTATGGAATCAAATGAGGTGAAGGAAAACACGTCGAGGAAAGTCAGACTTGTAAATGACTCTATGAAGTCTTCACATGCACTGGTATCGGTTGCAACTTCCAACAGGGTAGCTTTCATCGAATCTGCCAGGGAAACCAATAAATGAGCCCCATTATAAGGTATTGCTGCGTGTTGCGTATAATTACACATCTCGTCGTTATCTTCGAACTTCCCGAGGAGGTGAACGATGACAGGATGGATTCGCACCAGGGGGATATCTGCGGAAAGTTGTTCAGAACAGCTCCAGTTGGCATACCTGATGGATTCATACATGAATACCGAGAGGAGGCGTCCAAATAGGTCCTCGTTACTGGAGGTGTAGTAGTCAGTGACGTAAAGAATCCTGTTAAGTGCATTGCAAGTGTTATGCTCACTTAGCCAAGTCTGATATACAAGGCTTGACACAAGAGGGTTGAAATACCTATAATCTGATGAATAATACGGATATTCTGGTGTTACAGCATGGTCGTTGCAGCCTGGGCACCCTTCCGAACACTCATAACGGAAGTTGCTCACGAACCTTTCCAGACCATCGCATAAACCCTTGTTGTATATCTCGACTGAAGCATAACACAGATACCTCGTAGCATTTAAGGGATTTCGGAGTCTGAAAAACTTTCCGAAGAATTGCAGATATGATAAGAATCCTTCGCTTCCATTGAAGTTTAGGTGTGGATTTTCATTTGACATGTCTGCGTCATGATTTGGGTTTAATGCTTGAAATAAGGCAGTGCACAGCTCAGGGTCATCGAGATTGGATGAAATGTTCTCTCCAAAGTTTGCAGCAGCCTGCAAGCTCGCCATGGCGTCAAGACACGTGCTCTCATTAAACGTTGCCAAGTAAGAGATCTTTTTAATCTGCTGTACAATGTCGTTGAATATTTCCTGATTATTTGAGCGATACCTTGCTGCGTATGACACATTGCAGAAGTCATTCAAATTATCAAACCCTGCAAAGAGTGCCAGTATTGTAGCAAATGGTTGTTCGTTTACAGAGTCATCGTAATGGCATTGAGCTACAAATAATTCAATCAGGTAATTGATAACGGAAGTGACGAGGAAATCGGGAACTGTCTGTACGTCTTGTCTGATGTTAAGAATGTGTTCGAGTGAAGAACAAGTATCAGAATGATAATAATAGTAAAGATATGTGTTAAAATCTTGCGTAAGGAAAATAAATTCTCCAACATCACGGTACATCTCATTGATATCCGGGTCCGATAGTTCGTAGTAGTTACGACACCAATAGTTAAAGCCTTGACTGAAGTTTTGATAACCTATTGATCTACAAAATCTCTTGCTCGTTCCAGATGCCATATTGCAAAGGGCTTTCACCGTGAAGTCTGTAGTGTTCATTTGAATTATCGCTGATGTGACATGAAGGAGATTTCTAAACCATTCTTCGTCGTTCACATTGAGCGATGGAAAAGAAGTATTCATTGCCATTGGCATTGGATCTGTCATACCGTTACTTCGTTGGAAAATAGGCACTAAACCTGAATGGCAAATATCCGAGATGTTATCGAAAGTTGAATAATCCACAAATGAAATATTCAAAACTGTCTGTAACGACCGGACGGCATCCTCGCAAGCACTACCTGACGACATGGCATTGTACAGATTTTCTTTGATGGAATTTATGAACTGAACGAAATCGGCGCGGTTGGGAGACTTATAAGCTCGTTTAGTGATGTTACAAATATCTGCAGTACTTGTCAGGCTGAAAGTACTGTCGGAGAAAAACATCAAGCTCGTGCCAATCATTTCTTCTAGGTGTCGATAGTAATCGTAGTTTGGATGACAGTTACGGAAAAACCAGGAAGCTGAGTTATCGATAAAAGCAGTCAGCAAATGATCGAAAACATCTAGTACATTCTTATGGTCTGAATAGTACAGTTCTCCAAGAACATGGCACGACGCATCATCGTCATGGTACTTGCCGTAGACGATTGTTTGAAGAAAGGCGCCTAGAGAGTATCTGCTTGGTTCACTGAAGTAAAACTCTTCTCGAGCGGTACATTCATCACCAAAGCTGAAATAACCTGTCAGTTTCAAGTTCTGGCAAAAATTTTTATCAGTGCCATCAACTAAAAAGCAGAGGAGTTTCGCAATAGATTTGGCGTCATTCCTTTGTCTGTATATTTCACCGGTCAAATTGAGTAGTCTACCCCCGAAATCCTCTTCATCACTGACAGTATATGTATCGACGCCTGTGAATGTATTTTCGATTGCTGTGCAAAATTCATTGTTATCTTCAAATGATGAAAGATCACTCGCACTTAATCCTGTTTCATTTTCAAAACTCTTCATAAAGGACACACAGATGGAGCTATCATACAACAGGCTATATAAGTTGTCTTCCACGGTGTATGATATGCTAAGCCGGTCGTCGTGGTAGTAATCATTATAGTAATAGGTGCTGTTGTCAATGCCATGGCAAAACTCACTGATGTCCGAGTAGTCTCCAAGAAATTTAAAGAAGGAAACCATTATCTGGTTCTGTAATGAATCGACATCGTAAGACGATGAGTAGTATGCATCATTATTGCCACTATTGACGTAATAGCAGAATTGTTCAGCTGTTGAAATCATATTAAAGACCACAACTGATAGCAGTTCATCGAATATATTCCTGTTTTTCCAGTCTTCATAGTAAACTTCATCGGAATAATAAATTGAGCTCAAAGCAGAGCACACTTCGTCCTCACCAGCCGAATCAGATAAATCCAGCAAATCAGTCACCAATGGTCTAATATCCCAATATCCAGGTGGATAGTAGCGCCGGTTCTCATCGTAATGGCAATCGTAGCTAAATCTAGGGTAGCGGCGTGAAGTAATAATGGTTGAACAGAAATCCTTATTGGGGGATTCCGTTAAAGAGCAAAGGATCTCAACAGCTTCCCTGGTGTCATTTTGAGCTCGGTATACACCACCAAAGTACTGAATCACTCTACTGAGCCACCCCATGGCATTCATGGTATTACCATCCTGTCCATTGTTACCTTTGTCAGCTCCAGATGCAGATTCAGATCCAATGGTGAATGAAGTGATAACTGCGTCGCAGAGTTCGCTGTCGGTCTCAAAGATGGAATAGTTACTTGGTGCAAGGCCGACATCGGACTGGAATTCTGACATGAACCGCCTGCACTCATCGTGATTAGTCACCGCGGCGTAGAAGTTTTCTTTAATCCTAGTCATCAAGCTGAAATTTGAAGGATGAATATTTTTGCAGAGTTCCGTTGTACTTCCATAGCCACCTAGTATCCGAAAGACAGAGACAACGACAGCGTTCTGAAACTGGTCATAGAATTGTCCGTATGAACATCTGTTATCAGTCTCCGAATACACACTGTAAATACCGATTGTCAGTAGCTTGTCAAAAACATTGTCGCCAGGTCCATCATCGTATACATTATTGTACAAACGCTCTAGAGCATTGCAGGATGACCGTGCATTCTGCCGATCTCCAAGACCAATTAAGTAGTTCACGAATGACTTGAGAGCATAGAAATCTGAGGGTGTAGTAGGGTACGGGTCCGGGTCATCGGGGTTTGGGTAGAAACCGTAATCTTGTCCTCCGAAAAGTCCCACGATCAAACTCCAAGTTTCGTTGCACAGTCGATAGGTATCTCCAGAGGATTCATCCCGCAGAGCCTGCAGCACCGGCTCACACACTTGACGGACGATCCCACCAGAAAGCCGATTGACGGTAGGGCCAAGATCTCGACACAAGTATCCTATGGACTCGAGAAGATCATCTGCATTCCATACTTCACCCGCGATGGTGATGGTGTCACTTACGGTCAAGTCTGGGATGATCACACCAGGTGAGGCAAATACTTCGAAGTCATCCGGCGGGGTATCATCCCATCGGGTGTACCATAAACCGGTGGTTTGTCCATCAGCTAAAGAGACAATGAGGAAGAAGACAACGAGTCCTATAAACGCCTTCATTGTGGGCGCTTTTAGCCACAGGAAAAAGTTCCGTTACCTGAGGAGAAAATACATCATGAGACTAATTTTGACTGAAATAAAACAACTGATATGTGAACTATGAGGGCAAGGGTGACTGGATCCACCTTTTCAGCTCCAGTCGAACACTCTACCTTTTGTGTTGATTAGTGATGATTTGACAAATAAAATAGTAATTGATCTTCCCTTATATAATTATGAAAAGGAAATCACACATGCTAAAATCATAAACACATAATAATCAATGGCAAAATAGACTGGAATTTGCTTCAAATTGTTACAAAAATTGGTTTTCAGACTTCTGGAAATTGTGAGAACTTTTTTTTTTCTTTTTTTTTTTGCTTGTCAGAGAATCTTGGATCCGCCCTTTGTTTCGATCTTTGCTTCCCATAACCATCTCTTTTTGTCGGAGATATTTCATACAGAAAGTGGAAATCTTCCTAGTACTCATTTCAAGCCCTCTTATATGGACCGTCCTCTTTATCTCCATACATATTGCAAAGGCAGATTGCATGAAATATTTTTCAAAACTGCATAATGACTTAAAAATATCGAATATTACAACAACAACAATAACAACAAAACGAGAACAAAAAAATTATACAATAGTATAATTTCAAAAATTTCTCCCTTCTGCCTGTAAACAGAGCTTCACCTTTTATTTTTCTTATCTCTCTTACATTCCACTTTTCTATAATCGATAATTCCTTCTTTCAGTCAGCTTCTAATGCAATCACGATAAGCTTTTTGTTTCTTGTTGTTTAATGGGTAGCCCTGTAGTATATAATGTTCAAATTCTTTTATTTATTTTGTAGTAATGTTGTTGTAATTAGTAAAATATTTCTTCTCTGGATTCGATTTTTTGTTCATGTTTTGTTGTCTACATGGTCTATCAGCAGGGCTTCATGGAAGACCAGATTTTACATAATGAAATTACCCTGTTTTTTTTTTTTTTAATATGTCGAATAAAAAATAAATAAATTATAGCGGAATAATAAGCAAAGACGGATAAAGAGGTCGAAGTAATTTAGTCACCACCAAATGCATATCGAGCGGTCTCATAATTTGTTAAAAACACATTTTTACCAGTATATATGTCATAACCGTGATTTCTAGAAATCCAGCAAGTTTTGGTTATCTTGTACATAATTTTCCTGGCCCCCAAAACCCATCTCCTTGCCTGATAAACAATGAGGAATTAATTTGAACCACGTTCTCTTTAAAAAATGCTTTTCCGTTACCATGGTTACCAGAATCCAAGTCATCAAGATATCGTCTTTTAACCCTTTTAGGACAGGAATTATTTAAGAGGCTAAATTGATCACATTTTGTTCTTCAAATTGGCAACAATAACATTTTTCTTTTCACGCTACGCGGTTCTAATAAATTGTAATGTATTTGAAAACAATATACATGGTTACCAATATTTTTGAAAAGTTGAAAAAATTGCCAATTTTGTTAAAAAACAATGATTTTAAACCTCACAATGTGTTGCCAATTTAAGGATTTTAAAGCTTGTTCTCCTTTTTTAAATTCCTGACATCAAACGCAAATTGGTCAAAAAATGGACATAGTGTGTGCAGAATTTTTTTCTCTTTCTACTAATGCATTTGGTATATTTTCAAGAGCTCTGAATAAAAAATTATTGAGCCAAACCACAAAATGTGGTCAATTGTCTTGAAAGGGTTAAAGGATATAAACATAATGTATAATGGTCATGGAGATTCATGAAATTCAAATTCAGTGTACGTGTGATATGAAGAGACATCAACCCAATCTTTTCGCAACGAGCATGTCACACAGAACGAGCATTTATCACACATACAGTTCTATTTTCCCATTAAACTGTAATTGTCAGAAAGAAATCATAGTTAAATCCTGCTGAGTGTATTTTCTTTTTCTTCCTGAATTTAGGTAAATGCATTGGAAGATTCTGGGTAGAGGTTAGTGTTACGTGTCCTATATAACCCCGTAAATTTGTAAAATGTTTCTTTAAAAAAAAAAAAAAACTGTTTTCCCAGAATGATATTCCGAAGGAAAAAATCGTGAAGAATTGAAATTTCTTCACTGAGCGGTTTTCGGATGTGCTGCCGAGATCCAGAAATAATATTTCCCAGAATGATATTCCAAAGGAAAAAATCGTTAAGAATTGAAATTTCTTCACTGAGCGGTTTTCGGATGTGCTGCCGAGATCCAGAAATTATATTCCCGGGGATGTAGTATTAGGAAAATGATTAATATACTTTCAAATGCCCCCACTAGAAAAACAAAGATCCTGGATGTTCCATTGATTCTATTATTGAACATTTATATGAAACAGTTTTTGAGATTTAAAAAAGATTTTAAAATTTCTTTATTTGTTGAGCTTAAGAAGTTCTGCGCAAATTAATCAAAGGTTTCATTGTGACTTGCAAAATTATTTTTCACAAAGCTTTCACCTTCTTCTCAACAATATTTGGATATTTAAACAACAACAACGAGAAAAATCAGGAAAGGAACATTCGTATCCGTAAATGGAATATTTGAATAAAATTAGGGATGTGATATGTTATCGGTAACAGCTATGATAAATCTCAATTATTTTTCTATGCAATTTTTACCTTTTTTATAACTTTGGATGGATATTATGAATGTCATGTGGATATAATATATGTGATACATCGTATTTTCTTATCTTAATCATGATATAATTCAAGTGATTGTTATAATTCTCCGAATATTTTGGCGTTCGAAGGGATGACATTCAAATATCCGAACTGGTTTAAATTTTGCCTTTAATGTCATTGCATATTCTTATTTTTACGCGACTGTTTACAGGTTTTTGTTTATAGAATGCATGTATTTATTACGTTCCGATTCAGTCAGATGTCTTTTAAAAATCAATCAGATTATTAAGAACTATATTTGAAACCAATTTCTCACGCTTAACTGTTACCTAAACACCAATTTATATCAAAATGGTATTCGGTCAAATTCCACATAGATTTTTTTTCATTGAATTGTTTGTACGTGCTCTTTCGAGGTTAAAAACGAAGTGAAATTGCATTACAATAATGATTTTTGTTTCCTCATTATCTAAGTGTCCTTAAATTCTTGTTTATTCCATTTAGAACAAAAATATCTTTAAAAACATAAAACAAAACAATAAAAAGCGAAAATATGGGGCAGACAAACAGAAGGAGGAGGGGACGAGAAACTAGGAATTAATTTTATATGGCCTTATTTGACTGTAAAAATATGAAAAATAGGCATGGACATAATGTTAGGTACGAGAAATGAAAATAATAATAAGCGGAACAAATACAGCAGCAGTACTTGCCTTTATTGATCACAGTAAGCCGAGTCCGTTTCGTAAGAACGCAACGGTAGAAATGGCAGGTTCCGACAGGTGTGACGTATCTCTCTCTTTCTTGCTTCTCTGGGGAGGCTAATCCTCCGTGTTCCCATTGGCTTATTCTCAGTTCCAGAGGCTGCGGAACGGGCTCGGACAATGGAAGTGGGGGAGGGGGGGGGGGGGGGGGGGGAAGGGCACCTTTTGTCCGCCAAACAAAAGGTGCCCCCAACACTTCCATTGTCCTAGCCCGACGTTCCGCCGCGCCTGCTCAGTTCTGTTTTTAGATATCTCTTTATTGCGCAGTGCACACAAGCTTACAATCCTAATAGGCCTGTTTACTAACATATTTCAATTTATGCATGTTTCTTTCCAGAATCCTTAGTTACAAACTATTTAGTTCACTTGCTTTGCATTATGGCATCTCTATGGATGGAATTCATTTTGCATACATTAGTTGTTGCTATGTCGGGCCAGCCTCTGGAAACCTTCATTCAAGAAGTATGCATAAAATTAGTAAACAGGTCTATTCGTTAAGCTGTTATGCGCCCCCTCCCCCCCCCCCCCCCCTGGTCTGTAAACCCGTCACACAGTTCATATTTGGATGAAATATGAAACGGAAACTTTTTAGCTTCTCTGCCTAAAATGCCTAACCATAAAAAACCATCCCGTTTAGTCGACATGACACTTTATGAACCTAGAAAAGTTCTTTCTGTTGAAGTTTTTGTTTTAGCATTTGTGGTGCCATGTGTTCTCCGAATAATTTCAGGGTTTTTTTTTTTTTTTTTTTTTTTTTTTTAGCAACTTTGGGAAATTAGCATAGTTTGCATAAAGCCAAAATGGCCGCCAGTAGCCTATCTTTTGCACGACATTTCCGATAGTGACATAATTATGATATCTCTATACAGGGGTTTTGATGGTCTGAGCAGGTGCGGCGAAGTGTCTTTCAAGGGGGGGGGGGGGACCAACAAAAAGGGCACTCTTGGGGGGGGGGAAAGGGGCACCTACAAGGGGTGAACATAAAGGGGGAAAAAAAGATTATTTTGTGACATTGGTATTAACCTACAGTATAATTAATACATTATTAAGCATCATATTATTCCTTTTTATTGTGCTTCTAGACACTTCTTCAGCTTCCCCAATTAGCAGTTGTGTGTAATGGCGTAATGATTCATGAGCAAGCGAGCGAATAATTTCCAGACTTTTTTTTTCTAATGCCGCAGTATTATTTCCAGCGATATAATGGAAACGACAACAGCAAATTCATTTGGGGGAAATGTCGACTGATCTTTTAATTCGTACATTAACTCTGCCTTTTTTGGGTTTTTTTGTTTGTTTTTGTTTAAGGATTACATTGATATCAACATACTTTTTACGATCTCCTTGATTTCATTATATAGGTCTATTGTAAGAGTGAGTTTGAAGGAAATTTTCAGAAAATATTACCCTTACTTGGTGTAAATTATGGGCACATTCGAGCAAGCGGAAGGAGAAATCCTTTGCTGGGGGGGGGGGGGGTGGACATTGTGCCCCTCTTGCCTCCATCTCCGCTGCCGTACATTATTATGGGTACCTGTTACTACATAAAGCCGTATTTCAAGATTCTATGTAGGTAGATATGGCCCATTTTGTGAGAAACAGTGGGAAATAGGTAAAAAAAAGGGGGGAGATTTATTAGAAGAGGAAAGGGCACTTATCAGAGGTGGAAAGGGGCACTTATGAGAAGAAGAATAGGGCACATGTTACAGGGGCCGCGGAGCGTTTTTAAAAGTGGGGGGGGGGCTGATCTGATTTCACTCATTAATGACAATTTTCGAGCCTTTTTTCCGATTTTTTTTTTAACGTGTCTACTCAAAAAAGTGGCGGGGGGGGGGGGCTGCAGCCCCCCACTCCCTCCCCCCGGTTCCGCGGCCCATGTGTTAGATAGTAAAAGGGGCACTTATCAGAAGTAAAGAGGAGGCACTTATCAGATTCGAAAAGGGGCACTTATCGACGAGTATCACGACTGCGCTGACTTGGACCTCCCAAGGCGGCTGGTGCGTTATGGATTTATTTTCTAGACTTCACATTTCCTTCCTTCTGCTTAGGCTTGATGATGGTGTGAACAGAGTTCAAGTTAGATAAGAGCTTCTTTGTCCCTACCGAGCAGAAGTGGAAAAATGGCACTTATTAGAAGGGAAAAGGGGCACATATCAGAAGTAAAAGGGGGCAATTGTTAGATTTGAAAAGGGCCACTTATCAGAAGGGGAAAAGGGCAGTAGAAAGAAAAAGGGGCACCTTTCCACAGCAAAATTGCACTTATCAGAAGGAGAAAAGGGCACTTGTGAGAGAGATAAGAATGCAATTATCAGATTTGAAAAGGGGCACTTATCAGAAGGAGAAAAGGGCACTTATCAGAAGGGGAAAGGGTACTTATTAGAAAGGAAAAGGGGCACTTTTAGTAGTAAAAAGGGTCCTAATCATAGAGAAAGGGCTCATTTTTCAGAAAAAAATAAGGGGACTTTTGGGGTACTAGCAAAAGTGGCGCCACTTCTGGGGCTAAGAATCCATTTCTAATGTTATTTTTGCAATCAGGTTTAGGTACTTAAGGTCAGGTAAAGGTCAAATTAGTTATTTAGGATGATTGAAAGTGGATATAATATACTACATTTCCAAACACAGTAAGTATGATGCAAGTGAAGAGGTTAGGGGTGTTTGAAATTAATCTGTGATATTATTCATTCGACTTTCCGGTCAGAATCAGTCGCAAAGGTTTAAAGGTCAAATTTGAATTTGATAATGAATGACATGATGATAGGTTTTTAACACTGTCAAAATTTTGCTTAGTCCGGTACTATCGGTGGGGATAAACGAGGATTTAACCCCACCGATAGTACGGGACTAAGCTTAGCTCGCTTTCTGTTCACATTGCATTTTACTAAAGTGGGCTAACTCCAAGATAGTACGGGACTATTTCAACCTTGGAAAAAAGCAAGGTTAGCCCCACCTTTTGTGGGGCTAAATGTCAAAAGGTAGGAATAAGCACTCTGGCTCGGGAGATAGTACGGGACTAAAACTGTCAATGAGAACAGAAAAAATATAGTCAGGGGTTAAGGATAGTCCGGGGTCAAAAAACAAAAACAAAAACAAAAACGTGTAAAAAGCCTTTTAGTGTATGATACTTTAAGTATTGTAAGAATTTTGTCTCTGGAGGATTTGGGGTGCTGAATCCCTCCGTTTTAAATTTAAAGTCAAGTTCAGGAGTTAAAAGTCAGGTCAATGTCCTGTACACCTTGGTCATAGTCAGAGGTCAAATATACTCTATATTTCCATATATTGGCTCAATTCATCAAATTAAAGTTTAAAAGTAGGATACAAGTAAACAAACTGATGCCAAATTATTATAGTTATACTATGTGCTGCAGTCCAGGATGTCTGCAGCATTAACGTCTGTGGCATTATTACCATGCTGTATCAGAGGATATCGATCATGCACTTGGACAATCGGTTGGCTTACATCTTAAATTTACCAGCAATGATTGCTGGAACCAAGACAAATCATTGTTAGAACCATGCAAATGCAATTTCAGATGCATCCTAGAAATTCAGATCCGTCGTGGTTGTAAGAAATTACATATAGCTCTTCGGCATACACATCTGGCGGTACAAAAGGATGAGGCATTCCTCTTGTAGGCGATGTAGGCTGTAGTCGTTACCCGGCTATTTCGAGGTGCTCGACAGCACAATGTGGTGACCATTAAAAACTGACCTAACAGTACGTCTGGACAGCTCCAAGAGTGATATGGCAAACCAGGAGCAAAATAATCAATGATATAATAAAAGGTATAACGTCTAGGTCCATGTTTGAAAACCAGGTCCTATGGCATCAGGGTCGAGGAAATCACTTCTTTAACAACTTGATAAAAGTTTATCGGCATGTAACCACGTGTTGGATAGTTGACCGCAAGTACATTCTGACATTTGACATTCAATTTCAGATATTTTGTGTAGACATGGCATGTGGGCTTACAGTCCAGATTTGAATGGATGACCTGCATGTACGACATTAGATAATCATGATGTTTGAAAAGTACTCTACCTTAGCCCACAGTGTTGAAGGACCTCCTTTGACAACGTTTATGGCCGTCTGAAAACTAGGTCAACCTGGGTTCGGTGAGTCGCCATAATCAAAGTAAATAAAAACACTGGTTTTCGTTGGTGAAAGTCACCCCTCAGGCTTTCCGTATAATATCACGTCCCGTTATATGAATGATGTAGAACAGAACTCGCTCAATGTCCAGTATTGAGTATTTAGAAAACCTGCCAAAATTTACAATTCAATCAAGTATCCTTTTGGATTTCTGCAGACAGATTAGATAGAGCAAGATTCTCAATATTGCCAATATATGCGTTTTTGTTTTCAACCTAAACAGAGATTGGACGACCCTAAAGAAACCCCGAACTCTTTGTGCAAAGTTTGTCCATAGTTTCAAGAAATAAAGTTTGAGTACAACTCAGCAAGAGGTTGCAATCATATATACCATGTATAAGACTGTCAACACATAGCATAGACGGTGAATATTTGTGTGATGACGAGGTAATTTTCAAGAGGCATCCTTGGACGTCGCCATGAACTGTCCAACCAAAGACCATTGCACCCTGTTATAGATTGGCACAGACTGTTGAGTACAAAGTTATATGTCATTCTCTTGCAGAGTCACCTGTTTTCCTTGGTCAGTATTTTGTAGATCTTCATTTGAAGGGATTTCAAAAAGCATGATAGCCTTGCTTGAGCGTAAGGGGTCATCCTGAGTGACCGTAGCCTTTACTCATGTACAACTCATTGAAATTTTGAAGCCATTTCTAAGCTTTTATATTTTTAATTTAGGAACAGCAACATTTATCAGCCAAATTATGTGTCCACCTCTAAGCGCAAAAAGATGGATCCGGAGTATGGAACTCCATGACAGTCATTTTTGTTTATTCTCACTTATGTTCATTTGCTAAACTGTATCACTTATAATAGGATAAAATAAGATGCAAGATCATGCTATTTGGCATTATTTCGCCGGTACCCTACTATGACCCAGGTGTACAGGACATTGACATGACTTTTGACTCCTGAACTTGACTTCGAATTGGAAACGAAGGGATTCAGCACCTCAAAACCTAAAAAAATGGACAAAATCTTACCGTACAGTATCATACACTGCAATCACTATTCACTATCAAGTTTCAAATTTGACCTTGGAATGACCCCTTGCAACCGATACTAACCGATTTGAACGAACAATATCAGAGATTAATTTCCAATCACCCCCAAACCACTTAACTTACATCATTTTATACATTCGACCTACTATATAACATATCCACATACAGTGGCGGATTCAGGGGGGGGGGGGCAATCCCGGCCCGTGCCCCCCCCCCTTTTGAGGGAAAACAATGCAATGTGCCCCCCCCCTTTTTCGAGCAGGAAACCTGGCGAGAGACCAAAAAAATATGGGTCTCC
>CM046839.1:12348409-12350909 GCA_025618425.1 Heliocidaris tuberculata
TTATACAGAGATACTGGACGGAAAATTTCGATATTTCGATTACAGCTGCAGCTTGCATAAAGAAACTTCAGCAAAGTGAGATGGAAATATATACAAGAAAGAAAGACGAGGCATCAATTTCAATTCAATTCAATTCAATTTAAAGACATTTATTTCCAACTTTTCAATATACAAAGTAATAAATGAGCAAAAATAATGTACATCATGAAAGACGAATGATTCGATCTCTGAATAAACGTAACCCCATTAAAAAAAAAATCTAGATCATCTTTATTTTGTACAATCACAAAATTCAGTCGCCATCTAATATATCGACCTTCAATCAGGCAACATCAATCAATTAACGATAGAAGCATGAATCCTTTTATCAACCTCACAATCAAACATTAACGTTAACTTCAGTGAATAATCAAGAATGGTATATGAAGCTTTTGTTTGCTTACATTTCACTAGCTCTACAACCCATTACCACTTCTGTATCTTTTTTGGTAAATGATATCGGCAAAAACATTCTAATACACACAAAAATGTACAAAAAGATAAATACAAAAAATAAATACATTTGGATAGCCATTCTCAGAGGCATTATTTTATATTCTCTTCTCCTACATGCCAAAAGAAGGCTTCCCGTGATGACAGGAATTAATTTAGAACACAACAAACTCGTGATTTTGTTGTCCAAGTCCAAGTCCTATTCTACTAAAAATCAACATAGGGACATAAGGAGAAGTGTTGGGGGGGGGGGGGGGGTGTTAAATGTTTTATTTGTAGTTGTCAGGGGTAGTTCAGATGTAGCTCTCCGGTACCTCAGGATACATGAAGTTTCCTCTAATAAGACATTATGGCTGTAGGTGAAAATGAAATAAAAGATAAGAACAGTCTCATTACTTCGGTTAAACCCTGAGATTGTTGGTTCGCATATGTTTTAAGCTTAGACCAAACTTTCAGCTTGAATATAACCGCATATCCAAACTCAATAAAGGATAAACAATAACATGGTAAATGTTGCAGATTTCTAGTCATTATGGCGTTTCTAAAGGAAACAAGAATATCGCTTCTTAATTACCATAAAATCAGCATTTCCAGGTCATAAATTTATAATAAGCGATCATGCTAAATACACATATTACCGGATCTACGTGCCAAACTGTAGAGGCGACTGAGTAACTGCTTCCCAAACTACTGTGTTTTTTTTCATTACTCAAGAAATCAAAATAAATTCCCATAAATCAGACACAGAATCAAAATGTATATATTCAAGACCCATTAATTAGTTTGAATAAATATCTATACAAGTTTAATTCGATATATTATTTAGAAAATATGCGTTTACTTATATGTATTTTCCTAGGTAGTATTTTCAACAATCAAAATTCTGAATATACGGAACAAATTTAAGAAAAAAAAAAACTATCCTTGAAATCATTGATGGCATAAATGTGCAACCTTTAATAACAAAGTGCATAGCTTTGGGTTAGCACGAAAGAAGTTTCACTGTGAATAAACATAATGAAGCTATACAATCGGAACTTGTATTAAGTAAATTATTTATATAAATGTAAATCAGGTATATAACATTCCTAAGGGTCATTTACACTAACTATAAAAAAAAAAACCTCGCAAATACCCGAATTACATTTGAAGAGATTTAAAGAAATTGATAGAAATATTTGTCCGATTAGATACGGGTCTTACCCTCATGGCCATGTCTCCGGGCCGATTGGGAGGTGGAGTGATGTCCCGAACCTTGTTGTTTTCCGAGCTCTTGGATTTCACACAGACGATGGCGACGACTACGATAACGACGATCACGACTAGGACAGAGACAACGGCGATGACGATGATGATGGTAAGGCTGACACCACTACCAGAGCCACCTGTATCAAGTTGTCATCAATGGAAAGAGAGTTTGGGGTTCATGTAATACTGTTGTAGAGAGAAGAAATGCTATAATAATGAGTCATAGCTCTGCAATGCACTCCTTCATCAGACAATCAATCCGTATGAATTACCCCCCCCCCCCCCCCCTGTTCTCCCAATCTTTCATTTTCCCTTTCTGTCTGAGTGATACTACTACTTTTCATTTTCTTTGTTTTAAAAACGTATACGAATATTCCATCGTCGTTTTAGCGTCATCAATTTGGTTATAAATGTACTTGAAATACTCGACATGACCACAATGGACACCAGTCTTATTGCCATGTATAAACGAATATATGAATCAATATCTGCCATTTATTCATTCATTTATACATTCATTTATCTGCTCTCTACACCGATGAAAAGTATAATTATCCAGTGTCTCAAGTTTTGTGTGCGCATATAATACAGGCAGTAAAACATGCCCAATTATTATGAGACAAAAATTCAATCATTATCACATTTAATGTGATAAAATTATTAAGAGCAGAAAGATTTTCCTATGGGATTTATCAAGCAGCATACATATCTTATTATCATCCTGTACGACTCGGTATTGTTATATATAAATCAACAGTCC